>JAQFXU010003069.1:0-17705 GCA_034693705.1 Spatulosminthurus flaviceps | reverse complement strand
CCCCAAAAACCCAGTAAAACCCAAAAACCCAACTGGGCTGGGTTTTATATGAAATGGGTGGGTTTTTGCCAACTCTGTTTTCATCCTTGTTACATTTACATGTTCCATGCGCTTGCTAATTTCTAAGTGCGTTTTACCTCGAGGGTTTTGCCAAAACGTGTCAAGAATGGATCCTTTGAGCTGAATGTGTTTAATCGAGTAGTCGCCTCTCTTTGCCAACTCACCCAATGTTTGGGGCCAATGATCCACTTCAGGGTATGTCAGGAATGCCATTAAGTTGCTGTTGAAACACGTCCCGATGATAATTGAGTAGACGAGAAATGACAGATTGATATTTTGTACCCCTTTCGGAACATTCATACATTGACCCACCAGAGCAGAAAATGGGGCCATTAGTGATAACCAAGCTGGAGATTCCCCATCTTCCTCATGCACCCTAAACGCTCTCAATAAAATGGTCGTAAGTAGAGATGACGCAATCACCAAGAGCCACACATCGTAAGAGAAGACGTGAATAATTCCGTACCATTTCACGCGGACTTTAGGAAGCGATGCGAAAAAAATTCCAGGGATATTATAAATCGTTGGTCCAAAATCAAAATACAGTTTACGGTCAAGACTGGGTGTGAAGAAAGTTGCAAAATCTGCTTGTGAGTCCAGCAAAGCACCGAAAATCCCATTCCAGCTTCCATTTGACAATTGCTTCAAATTTTTATACCCATCAGAGCTTAGTGTGTATGTGAAGTTGAAGTTTTGGGCTAAAGTTGCAGCGAATTTGTAACTTATACCGTAGGTGATGAATTTTTTCTTGAGGATATAATTTTTGAAGGGCCAGGATAGAATACGAATTTGTTTGCGACGGAGTATTTCAAATTTTGAGGTGGTTTGTTGAGCATACTTAGATTCAGTGAAGGAGAGCACTTGCGATTGAAAATTGGGTTGATAGAAAATTTTAGATGATTTGGAGTATTCAGAAAATGTGGCTATTCCAGTTTTGTATTTTAATTCACGGATGGGGTTTTGTTTGAATAATTGTCGGATGTCATCTTCCTGGCCCAGGAATATGTGGTGCGTTAGTTGAGGCTGAATATTATTGTAGCGATGTCCAAGAAAGTTACGTTGGTGATCATTCCCACGGAGATTGCTGATGGAAATGGATATTTTGTCTAGGAATATTAGGACTTTCTCACAATGATCATTATGTGAGGAGAATATTTGAAACGCTGGATATTCATTTCAGTAATGTTCCAATCGTTTGTGAATTCAGTATTTTGAGAGACCGGTCCAGTTATTACATTGGGAATAGTTTTGAGAACGTGATGAGGAAAATAATAAGGCTGTGAAATTCCAACAAATTTTAGGGTACATTGGCCGTGTTTTTGTAATTCCGACAATTCTGTTCCGAGCCAAATGTCTTGAGTAAGAACAACTTCCATTGTCCGTACTAAACTTTCGGGAGTAATGAGATTACACAATATATTTCCGAGCCATAGGTTAATGAATAAAAACTTCATTGAAAATATTATTTGTGTCATGACTGCAAGTACTTCATTACAAGCATGGAACATGGAACTGTTGGAAAGAGTTCTAATTCTTCAATTATTTTGTAGAATTTCAGGCTACCTTACTTTGAATGTCAAGACTTTTATGTCCATCCGATACAAATATGCCTCCCAAGTTATTTGTTATAATTTTTACATATGCGATGATATAAGTTCCATTAAATTCACCTTTAATTTATTGTAATTAGCTTCCAAAATTCAGGGCGTAAATCAGCAGGGCACAGGGATTTTGTTGTGATTCTGTATGAAATTCGTTACAATTACTATTCCGCCATACTTATTAAATTAACTGACTGTTACCATACCAAATACAATATGCCATTTTGAGGCTCCCAAAGTTGGAGAAAATAAAATTAATTTGTACTTGCTGACCTGAGGAAAGCAGGAATAAGTAATTACATATAGCAAAGCTTGTCACTGAACCCCTGAGTGTGTAAGCCCCCTAGCATTTATAATGCAAACATATAATATGAGTTAGGGTAAAAATTATATTAGCTATGTAGGCGTATATACATCACATCACATTACTCCTTTATTGGGATCCTGAGTAATCTTAAAAGGATTTGTAAATTGTTAATGTTCTTACTTACCTTTCAGGCTATCTTACCCGTGGATAGGCATGAATTCCCACTTACAATTAGTTAGCACTCATTCACTTCCCGACGAGCTCCATAAGCTTAGAAGGCCTCGTCTAGAACATAATTATCTAGACATACAAAACGTGTTTAACCTTTCACTATTTATAGTGTTCACCTGCAATTCCTTTCGCATTCGCCAAAAATAAACGTTAACTTTGTATTGACAATTGAATCCACAATGCATTTAATGAACACGATAATGGCTATGCATTTGTAGCTGCATCTAGTGCTACCTAATCCATATTATTTATTTCAAAGTAATGAGTGATTTGACCGTGTGAAAATGACTTCGTGTAGCTGCGAAAAAGAATTTTTAGAACTTAAATACAAAATAGCTCAACCCCTACACAGACATTTTTAAGACAAAATTATTTTCACAAGTTACGAGACTTCCACATGAGAAAAGAATATTTATAAACTGTGTGTACTTCTCCTAGATATGCGTCACATGCACAAGCTCAAAATAGGTTTATATGATTAAGGAAGTAATAACTAGTATGTAACGGATTAGGTAGAAATTTTTATTGGGCTCCAAAAACTTCATACAATCCATAATGAAGGGGAACTGTGCAAATTACAATTTAAAAAAGTCGAGTTTGTCTGCCCTTGGATTTACGGGAGCAAGTGCTTTGGCTTCGGCTAACTTTCCTTGCTTTCCTTTCCTTCCTCTTGGCCAACTTGGATACTTGAGTTTTCGCCATATTGAGTTCCCCGGATACGACATGGGAGGAAATCAATGGGTGCTTCTGGACAGAGCAGTTCTCTTCATCATTGGAACAATCGTTGTCACCATCGCATACCTACAAATGAACGCAATAGTTTAAAATAACATTATTTCCTTTGAACATATAGGTTCCCTCCTCTGGATATGCACGTTTCTTGGAAAATTAAAAACTCATTTGTAACCTACCCAACGTTCTGGAATGCAGTCACCGTCGGAGCATTCGAACTGTAATTACAAGTAAAATTATTATTCGAAAATTTGAATACAATATTATATTGCTTTAAACATATGAACATAAATAATAAGGAATTTATCATTACCCCATCACAAGGTGGGCAATCTTGTCTCTCATCCTCTCCTCCTGCACAATCACCATATCCGTCACAAACCTATTGATATAAAATCAAAATTCATCAAGCATATCTGCAAGAAAAGTATTGTTGTTTCAATTGAATGTATTGGAAAAGTTGAGGAATATATTACCCAATAGTCTGGAATGCATTCGCCATTTTCACAAGTGAACTGTAAATAAATAAATAAAATTAAAAATAAATTAGACTGTTTAAACTATCCAAGTCTGGAGAGGAAGGGTCCAAATTGATTTTTTTACTTACTCCTGGGCAAGGAGGACAGTCAACTTCATCCTCACCTCCGGGACAGTCAGCCTCGTAATCGCATACCTAATGAGAGACGTAATAATTGTAAAAGGTATTCTTGGTTGGTTTACAAATTGGCATAAACATTACTTTATAGCCATGCCTTAGCATTTAAGGCTCAAGATATTTGATTTCAGAACTACTTACCCAGTAATCTGGAATGCACAAGGTACTGTTGGGGCAGCTGAACTATTGAAAATGATCATAAAAAATTTGTTATAATTTGTTTCAGGCTTCAAATACATAAAGATGAAATGGGTATATATACGGCAAAACTTACATAGCCTCTATCACAAGGGCATCCTATTTCATCAGCATCGTTACTGCAATCGATGAAAGTACCGTCGCAAACCTAGAGAAAGTCAAAGAAAGATCCATTTTAGTGAATACAAGGGAAAGTTTTTAGTTATCATTACAAAAGTGTGAGTTGTCATAAAACTTACATATTCTTCCTTGATGCACTCATCGACAGTTCCTGCACAGAGGACCTAGAAAAAATGAACATAAAAAGTAGTACATACTCTTATAACAATAACGGATGTTACCTCAATCACTTGAATAATGTTTTAGCGAAAAATTTGTTTAAAAATAATTACCTCGCCAGGTGGGCAGGATTGAGCGTAGCTATGAGCAATGAAAATTGCTACCATCAAAATACTGAGGACTTTCATGTTGGCGAAGAAAATAAATTATTTTTTATTATGACAAAAATGGTGATTCCCCTTCGATCCTTGATATTACTGATTCCAAAATTTTTTTGCCCAGGCTTTATAAGTCCAGTAAAAATTGGGCAATTACATTAGTAATAATTATAATTTCCATGATATCATATCTCATCAAGTTTGACACGTGCACTTGAACCTCCAGAATTCCCTGCAAGACAATATTTGTAACAACAAGTCTCTATAGATCACGTTTTGAGATAATGACGCGGTTATAAAGCTACAAAGTCTTACGGCTAATTAACATGTTGGTATATTAGCTAATACAGAAGCGCTAAAAATCAATTTCAAGGTGTTTCCAGATTGATTGAGTTACACAAGTAACCACTTCAATTTGGATTAGATATAGCTATTCCTCATGTATAGTAATTTTGGTCGTTTAATAGGAACGGGCTCTTGTTGAGCTCGTATTTACCAAGCCCGGACCCGGACAGCTTCCCTTGTTCTAGTATTTATGCTAAAATTTGATGTAAGAAACTTACCAAAATGATTAGAAAAATTCTATGAGTTGTTCTTTCTATAAATTTATGGTAAAACGTGAGACGAAAACCGACTTTTTAAGTACTGGAGTATTGATGATGGGGCATATGGCATGATAATTAAAGCCTGACTGGAGCTCTGTTTACATCTTGTTTCCCTAACGTCATTTGGCTTTGAAAAATGATTGACACACATTTAATTCATGGAAACTAGGTGCAAGTCAAGAAAACTAATCACAGATACATAATGTTTGCCCTGAAAACAATTTTTATCAGTAGGTAAACACTCAACTTATTTGGAACGTGCTCAGATCACGGGAAAGCCAACTTTGAGACAATGACGTGGCGATTGATTAGCTGGACTTAAAAAACTGATTGTGAGGATATACATAATTATACATTGCAAATACCAATATTTACCAAAATGACTATGATATGAAATGTACACGGGACAGGTTGAGAAAAAAAAAATGCACTAAAGGGAATATTTTTTCTAGTCAATTCAAATTCACGGAGGTAAATATCAACAAATAAGCTTGGGTACTACGCATGGAACTGTCAAAAAAGCCTAACTAAGACGCTCAACCTGTACACTGTAGCTTATTAAGTAATTTATTATTATGTAATCTGCAGTTACAGTTAGTGCTTATATGAACGGAGTACTACACACACTTAACAGCTGCACGCAACAGACACGCAGACATGGTACATGAGGAGTTTAAATCAATTCATGTTGTTACCCTTTGACGTCATTGCTTTCACAGACCATCACAAGTTATGAAGCAATTTTAAAAAGTTTCAAATATCCAGTGCCAAAGTTATATGAGAATTGGTTTAAACTACGGTAACAATTTTTAGACGGTAGCAAGTTGTGAGATCTTTATTCACCCCAAAATTGATAATTTGTTGACCAAAAAAATCAATGTAATTTAAATAAATGTTGCATAGCCAAACATTTTTGGAGGGCTTTTTTACGGGGGATTGGGAAAAAATGAAGGAAAATGAGATTAAGAATTATTATAGTTTTGTGTGTATCGTCCTAATTAAATGTGTCTAGTATTTGAACCGATAAAGAGAGACTCTTTATCATGGAACATAAACATCTGCTGTACTCATATATAGATCAAGCTAATTATATCATTGTCAATTGCACTTGAGAGTGAAGAACTTGTGGAAATTTTGTTTTTCAATTCAATGGATGGGATGAGCAGCTAATAAATCACGCTATGGTTTATTCATGTAAAATCATACTTTTACAATTTTTCCTTGTCTTTACATAAGTACATATGTGTAATGAAGAAGAGGGAACCAATATTTAAAAATATTAGGCTGCAGAGAAAACTACACAAAGAAAAATTATTCTCTTCGTTACTTTCTCGTAGGTGGGATATGAGACGATCTTCGAGAACAAGTCATAAGATCTTTTTCTTCTCGCCTTAATTTCCGAGCTTTCTTTTCTTTCCTCTTGGCCAGCTGTTTTAATGTTAACGTCATCGGTACTCTATTTCCAGCTTGTACCTGCTTTTGAACGGGAATGCCTTTCCTTAATGGAATTGACGATGATGTGGTGCAATTTTTCTCATCAGAATCATCCCCTGTAATGCAAGCGGGGAAAATACAATAATAATAACTATAATAACTTTTATGTGGATAAGAAGTCATTTTCAATTCCGTTTTTGATTATTTCAATTATTATTGTTCTGCAATAATTACAGCAGTCTACAACGCCGTCACAGACCCACTGGGAAGGAATACATACTCCATCGTCACATTCAAACTAAAGGAAAATATCAACGTGAAAATGAGATTGAGTTCGTAAATCCAAATTATTTCATAGCTTTTCATTCTTGTGTATTCACACCTACCCCTTTACAGCCACAGTCTTCTTCATCATTAGAACAATCTTGTTCACCGTCACAAACCTATAATGAAATATGGAAAGAAAAATACTTTTACGTATACAGTATACCAATTATACGCCCTCCACCCGTCCAATTTTTTTATAGGAATAATTAAATTTAAAAATACCCAGGCACTGGGGATACAATAACCATCCGAGCATTCGAACTGAAATTGAAGAATCATATTTAATGAAAATTGTTTTTGTATTGGCTATCTAATAACAATAACAATACATTTGTGCAAAAATATTATTTCACCCCATCACATTCGGGACATGTGGGTGGTTCATCTTCCCCTCCTTCGCAATCCGGATATCCATCGCATACCTTTTTCCAATAAATATAAGGAAATGAATTTTTCGAAATTATTGTAACAGTCTGAAAAAGTACATTTGCAGATAATTTTTAAGCTGACCCAGCTTCCAGGAAGACAAGCCCCATCGTCACAACTGAACTATCAAAACAAAATATTTAAATTAATGATTGAATTATTATCAAAAAAATTCCGGTCTACTACACAATAGATGCGTACAAAGTTATAATATACTAAGGATCATAACGTCCCGTAACTTACACCTGGACATGGAGGGCAGCCTACTTCGTCTTCTCCATCAGGGCAATCCACCTCATAGTCACAAACCTTTAAAATAAAAAAGGAAACGAAGTTTCAATACATAATGAAAATCATCGCTACGCGGTAATTTAAGGCTGTCGCGGAGGTGGCGTTCCACGAGTACATAGCCACTTATATAGGTGGCGTACGCCACCTACTTAAGCTCCCGTTAATGTAATATTTTAAAGTCATTTAAAAAAATTCCGCAATAAATTTGAGTACTTTTAACCCTCTGACAAATGTAGTGCTTGCAAAAAAATTCATTGAAATTTGTTGCATAGCCGAGAAGAGAAAAAATGTTTAGTTTTTTTTGTTTTCAGTTTTTACGCACGATTAACAAGCTGACCGATTTCAACCATTAACGAACTAATCTGGGGAATCGGTTAAAGTGTTATTCAATAAAAAAAATTAGAGGGAAATCGGTCCAGTGGTTTATGCATAATCTTGATGAAACCACTGGCGTACGGACGAGGGCACATCACTAGGGCCGCCAACGCCGCTTCTACAAATCTAATTACAATTACAATAGCAAATGGTATAGCGTAGTCAAACAACAAATACGGTAAATTACCCAATAGTCTGGAATGCAGGTCCCGTCGTTACAACTGAACTAAAGTGGGATTAAAAGAAATATAGCATAAATTAACTTTTCAACCATAACCACTTCGCTTGAACTTCAATGCTCTGTACGTGACAAAAGGATATTGACTCAAAACTTACTCCAGGGCAAGGAGGACAGCCTTGTTCATCTTCCTCTCCTGGACAGTCTACCTTGTAATCGCACACCTATACGTATCAAAATAATTAAATTCTTGCTCTTTATCATTACCAATAGATATAGTAATTATAAACTGAAAAATATGCGGCTCGTTAGTGTACGTTCATTAGCACTAATCCTGTATATTTGTAAAATAGAGAATCTGAGCTTTAGATACTTACGTAATAGTTAGGGATACAAATTGTTGTGTTCGGACATTTGAACTGTGTAACCCGAAAAAAATTTCTTTAGTTAAAATCTGATTAAAACATTATACCATCATTCTTAAGGTGTACTAAAAAAGTCCTAAGGTAGTTCACGCTCACGTACTTCGTTAGCTTCACAGCAATTCATTTCATCCCAATCATTGCTACAGTCAATCCATTGTCTATCACAGACCTGAAAATTAGGACATTTTTCAACAATAAAGATTTTTTTGAAGATTCTTATCTGTATTTTATGTATAACAATAATTCTTTTGTACACATACATATTCCTCCTTTATGCATTCATCCTGAGTTCCTTCGCATAGTACCTGAAAATAATTATTGTATAGATCAAATGAATTTTTCTACACTTACATAAACTTATCGTTTAAACTTTTAAATTAAAACATTAAATTATACTATAGCTATAATCCCAATTAAAACTTTCTCTGTTTATACCTCCCCCGGTGGGCAGACTTGAGCCAAGCTATGCAATCCAACGAGTAAAATTACGGAGAAAAACTCCAAAACTTTCATTTTCCACTTTTCAAAAAATTACTTCCAATGTACAAAAAATGCAGAAGAAAGACGTCGACTTGAAAATTGAAAGTAATGAATGAAACTACAAAGCTTCATCAACAAAATTCCTTTATCAAGGACTTTGTTGTGCATTGTTAATAGGCTAAACTTGTGCAAATTATGCATAGAGAGGATTGATCTATGTTTATGTATGTATTCAACGTTTGCAAATTGCAAATGTTGTAAAGATAATTGGTAAGGAGGGATTTTTTCTCTGATAAAAATTCCATGGACATTGAACAGCTCAAAGTTTGGGATTAAGGAACTTGTAATTGCCACCTCAGCCATTATTATAGCCCTAATGAACTTTGGGTTGCTTGATTAATAAAAATTATATCTGTCAATAAACTTGTATTGTCAAATACAGAAAGAACATTTAATGTAATCTAATTTCATAGAGGTAAGCTTAATGATAATTTTCACTAAATTGAATAGGGATTTGAAGTGGAAGGCACATCCAACGAGAGAGAGAATTTTTCACAGTAAAAACTATACATGTCAATGTCTCCATGCCATTAAATAATTGGTAATCTGTTGTAAATATTATTTGTAACGGACTTTTATTTCTCTACAAACATATCCAAGTATAGATATGAACGACATTTAGTACTTAATAATCTGAGCATTACATTTGTATAGCCTGGCAACTTAATAAGAAGATTTGGCAATAATTTCTTATGTTCGTCGGCGTAATCCACGAATACTTCGACTGGAACCAGCTAAGCGTTTTTTCTCTCCACGTCGGATCTTCATAGATTTCCTAGCATTACGTTTATCCAGCTTAGTGGGTTGCGAAGGAGTTTTTGTTCCCTTGAAAGGCCCGCAAGTGGGACTCTTAGGAATTGTTGGAATTTCCACCCTTGTACAATCTATCTCATCTGAATCATCCCCTATTTATAACGGAAAGTAATAATTATTATTGTTTTAATATCAAATTAAATAAAAATGTTTACTATTTTTCCCTTACTGCAATCTTTAATGCCATCACATTCCCATGAGCCAGGAATACACATGCCATCATTACACTTGAACTGAGTCTGAAAAGAAAAGAAAAGTCAGGATGTTTCCAATTTTTAGTGTCACTAAAACAACTCACCTCAGTACATGTGCAGTTCGACTCATCATTAGAGCAATCCCAACAACCGTCACATTCCTGCAAATATTTAAAATTCCATGAAAATTTAAATATTTAGGCAACATTAATACACACATTTTTCAATGACTCAAAAAAATCCAAGGGAAATTTCTTACCCAACTCGAAGGAATGCAGTTACCATCGGAGCACCCAAACTAGAATATCAAAATGCATGAAAAAATACAATAATAATAATTATTAAGATTAACATTTCAAAATATTGTACACGGAATTTATTTAATAATAATTTACCCCAAGACAAGGTGGCCGACTTGTCGGAACTGGGCAATCTTGTCTCTCATCTTCCCCACCGGGGCAATCCTCATATCCATCGCAAACCTATTTTAAATTTTTCATACAATACATAAGAGCCAGTAGGACAAAAAACTATATAAAATTATCATTTTAGTTGAAAATAGTCGTAAATCTGAAAATGAAAGGTTAAAAAAATATTAAAAGTTTTTATTACTAATTTTGATTTATTTTGTTTTGACACACAACCATTAAATACTTACCCATGAATCAGAAAGGCAAACGGTGGAATTTGGACAGGTGAACTGTAAAAGTAAAATGAAAATTGCATCGATCGAAGTTTCAGAATTATTATTCTTATACATGCTCCAAATCATTCGTACCTCCCCAGGTGGACAAGGACATCCTAATTCGTCTTCCATATCAGGACAGTCATTCCTGTTGTCGCAAACCTGACAAGGACAGACAAAAACATTGAATTTTCATTCATATATACAATTTTAAATGACGGATGAAGAAATCCAAGGAACATTTCTTACCGCTTCTCCAGGAATGCAACTACCATCGGAGCATTGAAACTAAAATAGAAAAAAGTCGTGATAAAAATACATTAATAATTATGATAATACATATTAACATTTGCATTTTCAAAAACAAAGATTTTATTTTAATTATGGGTAGGCACTTTATAAGGTAGCTCGCAAGGTTGGCACAATTGTTCATCTTCCCCTCCGGGACAGTCCTCATCTCCATCGCAAATCTATTTTAAATTTACAATTCCGATAAATACAAGTTACTCCGACAACAAAATTATGTAAAAAATTCTATTTTTAGTGAGAAAATAATTTTACATATTCCCAGTGAAAGCATGATCCATCAGATTCACATGTATACTGAAAACAATAATAATAATTACAAACACGTGAATTTATACAATTAAATAAAGAATAAAGAGCAGTTATATAAATTCCATATCAGATCAACGTTTCCAACCGTTACAGAAATTGAAAGGATTTTCATACCCAGGGGCAGGGAGGACAATCAATTTCTTCTGTTCCTCCAGGACAGTCGGGAGTGTAGTCGCAAACCTGGAAAAGAAAGTGGAGATAATAGTAAATGTTATTGGTACTAAACTCATTGTGATTTATTTTGTTTTCACTTCTATAATGAAATACTTACCCATTCATCGTAAATGCATTCCGTGGAATTTGGACAGAGGACCTGTACACGTACAGAGGCAATAATAATTCAAATTGCATCGTTGATCGTATAAACGTATTTTCAGACGAGAGACGAGGAAAAATTATGAGTACGTCCACGGGAAACATGCAAGCCCAAAACATCATATTTTTTAAAATTAGTCATTTTCAGTCAAAGTAACGTGTGCTGGATGTCATAAGCAACGGCGTTGGAATTTTTGTAATAGGTTAAGTTGTTGCGGAAAATGGCCAAAAACGCCATTTTTTGTATTTAAGTCTGTATCTCCGGAGCTAATGGGGTGCTTTGACTCATTTTTGAACTAAAATGTTCAGAAATAAGTTTTTCAGTGCAGCTTCTCACGGTTTTTGTTTTTGGAAATTTTGAAAAACGGCTGAAATATAAGGGACAGAGAAGAAATAAGTTGCGAATTATTCTGCTTATTAAAATGCGGTAGAGCCTGAATTTGCAACTTTACTTCTACTCTGTCCCCTATATTTCAGCCGTTTTTCAAAATTTCCAAAAACCGTGAAAAGCTGCACAGAAACACTTATTTCTGCACATTTTAGTTCAAAAGTGAGTCACATCGACCCATTAGCTCCGGAGATACAGACTTAAATACAAAAAATGGCGTTTTTGGCCATAATTCCGTAACAGCTTAACCTATTACAAAAATTCCAACGCCGTTGCTTATGACATCCAGCACACGTTACTTTTGCTGAATGGGACTAATTTTAAAAAATATGATGTTTTGGGCTTACATATTTCCCGTGGACTTATTAAAAAATGCTCCAAAACATTCTTACTTGCCCGCGTGGACAAGGACAGTCCACTTCATCCGAATCATTACTACAATCTAAGTAAACTCCATCACAGACCTGCAAATAAAATGCTGAAATATATTTCCCCACCAAAACTTCATGGTAAGTAAAAAATTCTTCTCAACCACCACCTTCCAAGAAATGTGCTTTATCTTATTTATTAGGAAGCGAAAAAGCTCTTTTCTTTAAAATTGAGATTTTTTGTGTAAACTTACAAACTCTTCTGGAATGCACTCATCTTCCGTTCCCTCACAAAGTACCTGAATTTAACAAAGTCCAAGTAATCATTTCATTCATAGATATTAAAAAAGTAAAATGAATTTGGTTTTTGAAATACATTTTACCTGTCCAGGGGGACAAACTTGAGCGGAGTTACAAGCGATGAGAAGTGCTAGAACTAAAAAGCTAACAGACCTCATGGTTCTGCTTTTTTTGGCTATTACAATTTACATACACAGAAGGAACTGAAATGAAAGGGGACTGAAGACTAAATCGGGGTTTATACTAGTGCTTTGCCCAGATTGTCGTGTTCTTTTCGGTATTGTCCAGGTTTAAAAAATCAAGTCTAAATATTTGGAAATCCTTACATTCATGGCCGAAGTTTAGCTACTTGTAAAATGCTAGTACTATAATGTAAGAATAGCAATAACAATCACAGAAATAAACAGATTGCGTATTATGAAAATTACAGTGTGTAAGAACTATAGATATTAAAAATCAGTCAATCATTAATAATATAATTAGGTAATTATAAAAGTACGTAAGAATCATAACTGACTGAACATCGTGAATCTTGTCTGATACCTTCAATTACTACTTGAGCTGATTGTTTGTTATCAAGTTGTGACAGTTTTATGTAAAATATTGCTAGAAAAATGATGTTGTACTAATAGTGTATATACATGCACTTGATAGAAAGTAAACCGACCCAATATTATTATAGTGAAGATATGATTTTTAAGAGCATTGTCAATTTGACGGTGTCGGCAATCATCAATAAAGTTGCAAATGAAATTAATCAGGTGCCAGGTTCCACGATAAAGAAGTGGCATAAGGATTCACGTGTATCAGTGCTTTACTTTCACTTTCGGTTGGATAACTAATTAACAGTGCTGGAAAAAAAGAACAGATGTTGATTTTGCTGGCCAATCATAAAAAATACGGAATGAGAACATAAACAAAAAACTTCAGAAATAACATTACAATATGGTGGAACGTGAAAGATTAGGTCCTACAATCTGAGCACTGCGATTTTTACATCACACTTATTTGCCGAAAATTTTGACTACATATATGTAGTTTTGGGAACCGGAGAATTAAATGGACCCTAACCATTAGAATATACATGACTGATTTATCTTTCTTTGAATTAGCAGTTTCAAGGCTTACTTAATGTTGATAACTATCATTTTAATGTAAATATAAGCACCAGGGAAGTTTGCTTTTGATTAGTAATATTATAGTATGGTGCAAATATTGGCATTATTAAGCCCCTGTGGGTTCTGATTTGTATTACGTGTCATTAAATAGGTAGGAATCTCTTGTAATTAATAATGCAAAATTGTATTTGCCTAAAAACAAATCTACAAGGCTTGATCGAGCCTTCGAATTTTTTTTTCAAAATATTTTAGAACACCGTGACACTACAATAGTCTCACCTTCCATATACATTCCACCTGCAACTACATTTCGAATTTTTAAAAAAATTGTGAAATTTCGAAAAAAAAGCTCAAAAATTTAAATGTCTTCATTTCCATGCCATTTAATAATTGAGAATCTCTTGTAATTATTAATGCAAAATTTATTTGCCTAAAATTAAATTCAAGTATATATATATTTGTCATCATTGACAAATATGTCAAAATCTATACATTACGTTTGTGGTTTGTAAAGTTTCTCAGCATGACATAAGGTTTTAGGAATAATATGATTCTATGTTCTACGAATAGTTCCGTCGTGATCACGACGGATCTTCATAGCTTTCGTGCCTTTCGTTTCCTTCTTTGCCAGCTTAGCCGTGTATGAAGGAATTTTTGTTCTCTTGGGAGACAACACAGGCCTTATTTGATGTTCCTTCTTCAAAGGTACTCTTGGCATTACCAACCTTGTACAATTGCTCTCATCTGAGCCATCCCCTATAGTATTTATAACGTAAAATAATTTTTGTTATTTTTTTAAATATATCACATTAAATAAAAATAATTATACTGTTGTAAATAATATTTTAGCTAATAAAAATAGTCAATATTGTCTACTTACTACAATCTACTTTGCCATTACACTCCCAAGAACCAGGAAGACAACGGCCATCACCACATTTGAACTCATACTGAAATGAAAAGAAAAGTCAGCAAGTTCCTCATTTTTAATTAATAGTTTTTAGTGTCTCACAAACAACTCACATCTTTGCATGTACAGTTCGATTCATCATCAGAGCAATCATATTTACCGTCACATTCCTGCAAATATTTAAAGTACGAAAAATGCAAGAGTTATATTACAATAATAATTGATAGTTTCGATTTTAAATTATATACTAAAACAAAACCAAAGGAAATGTCTTACCCAATTTCGGGGAATGCAATCACCATCGGAGCATTGAAACTAAAATAGAAAAAGGCATGCTAATAAAAAACGCATCTTCGTAAAACCAAAATAACAATTATGACAGTTAGGATTTACGTTTGGATGAACAATGAATTTATTTCAATTCTAATTTACCCCAGGGCAATCTGGGCAGTCTTGGTCCTCATCTTCCCCACCGGGACATTGCGGGAATCCATCGCAAACCTATGTTAAATTTTTTATTCAATAAATAAAAGCTAGTAGGACAAAAAACTATATAAAGCTAATATTTTGGTTGGAAACAGTCGTAAATCTGACAGTGAGAGGTAACAAAATAGTAAAAGTTTTTAATACTAATTTTGATTTATTTTATTACGACACAACAAATTCTGTCAAATAAAAGTACTTACCCATGATTCCGGAATACATTCCGTGGTGGAATTTGGGCACTTGAACTGTATGTAAAAAGATAATGAAAATTACATCGTATATGATCATATGATCAGATTAAATATTCTTACAAATACTCCAAATCATTCTTACTTGCCCAGGTGGACAAGGACATCCTCGTTCGTCTTCTCCTCCAGGACAGTCATACCTGCGGTCGCAAGCCTGACAAGGACAGACAAAAACATTGACGTTTCATTCATCGATACAATTTTAGATGTCGGATGGCGAAACATTTCTCACCTTAACTCCAGGAAGACAAAGACCGTCGGAGCATTCAAACTAAAATAGAAAATAAGCATGATAAAAATACAATAATGAATCATTAGAATTAACATTCACATTTCCGTAAGTGCAAATAGTTTATTTTCAATATGGGTGGGAACTTTGAAAGGTGGCTCGCAAGGTTGGCACAATTGCTCATCTTCCCCTCCGGGACAGTCCTCGCGTCCATCGCAAATCTATTTTAAATTTACAATTCCGATAAATGCAATTTACATCGACAAGAAAATTATGTACAAAATTCTGTTTTAAGTATATAAAAAATAAAAAAAAAAAAAAAAAAAAAAAAATAATTTACATTTTCCCAATGAAAGCATGAACCATCAGATTCACAAACGTACTGAAAACAATAATGATAATAATTAGAAACACGCGAATTTGTTCAATTACATAGACAAAATTAGAGCAGTTATAATTTCCAAGTTGAAAGGATTTTCATACCCAGGGACAGGGAGGACAATCAATTTCTTCTGTTCCTCCAGGACAGTGTGGCTTGTAATCACAAACCTGCAAAGAAAGAGGAAAAAATAGTAAAATTTATTGATAATAATTGTCATTTATTTTGATTTCACAAAACAATAAAATACTTACCAATCTTTCTAAAATGCATTGGGTGGAATTTGGACAGAGGACCTGTAAAGAAATAGTTCAAATTGCATCATACTTACGACCGCATTTTCATAGATGCGGAAAAATTATGTTAAAAAATGATTCAAAACATTCTTACTTGCCCACGTGGACAAGGACAGCCCGTTTCATCAAATCCATTACTACAATCTATGTAAACTCCATCACAGACCTGCAAATAAAATGGTGAAGTATATTTCTCCACTCCAAAACTCAATTTTTTGAAATTGAGATTTTTTGTGTAAACTTACAAACTTCTCTGGAATGCACTCATCTTCTGTTCCCTCACAAAGGACCTGAATTTTACAACGTTAAAATAATTGCTTCATTCATAGACATTTAATGAGTAAAATGGACTACATTTTTGAAATACACATTACCTGTCCAGGCGGACAAACTTGAGCGTAGCTACAAGCGATGAGAAGTGTTATAACTAAAAAGCTAAGTGATCTCATGGTTCTGTTTTTTAGCTATTAAAGCTTACAAAAACAGAAGGAGCTGAAATAAAAGTGGACTGAACACCAGTTCGGGGCTTACACTAGCGTTTTGTCCAGATTTGTCAAGTTCTTTTCGGTATTGTCCAGGTTTAACAAATGAAGTCTAAATATTTGGAAATCCTCACTTTTTATGACCAAAGTTTAGGTACTTGTAAAATGCAGTACTATAATGTAAGAATAACTGTAACAATCATAGATGTAAAACCAGATTATTATGAAAATTAAATGTGAGAACTGTGTGTAGATATTACAAATCAATCATTCATGATTTAATTAGATAATTAAGTGCATACATAATAAGAATCAAGATCAAGTGAAGTTGATAATTGACTGAACATCGGGAATCTTGTCTGGTACCTTCAATTACTATTACTCGAGCTGATTGCTTGTTATCAAGTTGTGACAGTTTAATGTAAAAATAGTACTAGAAAAATAAAGCTGCCATATGTACTATATTTTATAGTATCGTACTGTTTTTCGAACATCGATACTAGGCAAAATTTTGGATACTGTGCTATACTGTTTTGGCAAAAAATATACTATTTATACTGTTTTTCGGTTCCGAGGTATTTTCAAGTAAAATTCAGGATTAAAGCACTCCCTTTCAGGGACTGAGCTACCGTAGAGTTGAGGCACAAACTGTTCACCACCTTCCCATCTTTATTAGCCGCTTAACTTCAGCACGGCTTGTCAGTTGTCAGTATAAACGTGTATAGTGTCACATTTATATACGTAGCATGTACGTAAACTTACAATCAGCATAGCTATAAACATTGCCCATATATAGCGCCTACCTTTTGCAAAAATCAAACCCACATGTCCAGAAATATTAGGGGCGGTAAATGGGATACTAGTTCCTCCAAAAAATTCAATTCAAGAGATAAATTATGACTACAAAGCTAAACAAATTCTAATTTTCTTCCATAACTGCCTCCTCGCGACCTACAACGTTCTGTAATGGGAGACAGTTAAAAATTACCGTTTATATCTTCTGAACGGCTGGTCTTAAGCTCAAGGGAATAGGAAAATTCTGAAAGATCTTAAT
>JAQFXU010003068.1:0-17706 GCA_034693705.1 Spatulosminthurus flaviceps | reverse complement strand
TTCTATTGTGATTTGTTTTTAATAGTTGTTTTATGTTTCGTCAATTTAAAATGTTTTAAAATAAGCGAACTTTTTTTCGGATTTTTGACCGTCCTATCGGGTTTTTGGTGGAAAATTTTTTTGGGATTTTTTTTTACCAATGTGTGCATCTGATGGTCGACATTAAAGTGTCTTTTGGAATAGTCACCGTCACGGCTACTCGTTCTCAAAAAAACAGAATTAGAATGTGAATTTGGTACACGTACCCTATCACATGTATGCTTTAGTATGTGTGCTTTGAAATTTCTTGTTTAAATGTGAAAACAAATAGACAGTTTTTTTCCTATATGACGCTGACTCCAAAATCAAAATGATTGATTGGCGATTTCCATCCTATACATACTAAAGTTTCACTTCTAAATATTATAAAGGGAATATTAAATTGGTAAATAAAGACTCGCAGAGTAAGTATCCCTTCGGTTCGAAATGCTGACTTCATGGGATTTTGTAATAAAATCCAACTGTAAAGCTAACAATGAACCATGACCCCCGCGTTTCACCCGCAGATAGTTGACTCCTAGGAAAAACCATCGCTGCTCTTGACTTAATCCTTTGCACCGTCATCATACTGGAACTCACCCTTCAGTCAGTGCTTGTATGACTCATAGGAAAGAATGAACAAACTAGAGAATCCACTGGCAAACTTAACCTTTAAATACAAATAGAATTCTTACAATTTGTACTAATAAAAACTGTCTCATCAAAAGCGCTACAGCTATACAAACAGCACTAAAAACGTACTATAAGGTTAGTTAAAGTTCCCAAGCATTCAATTCTCAAGGATAGGGTTAAGGAGAGAGAAAGAAAAGCATCTGAAGCCTATGATAAGTACATATTTCCAACTCCACATTCAAGCCGGATAACGTTTCAGTTAAAACTGTGTGTAAGAATTTAAGCATGTATTTCTTTCATTTACAGATGTGTATGCACCTGTATGTGCCAGACCAGTCAGGATCTACATGTGTAAGTAATGTCATATCTGTTTACGTATGAAAGCCAGACTTTTAGCTGTACGTCCAACGTCACTGTCTATGTATATAGATTCTCAGTACATATCCTAAAAGATGTTAAAAACCTATAGTCTAATTATTTTGGCTCGAAGGCAAATATTACTCAGCTCAGTTCTCAAGCCTCATTCCCAAGTATACTGAGGTCTACTGAACTTACAAAACAGGTTGTCAGTAAATAGGTACCAATAGCTGGGACTCCACATTCCGTCCAACTTTTACTACTTTTAGTTCCACACCCATTTAAAAACTTGTCATTTCTTTATTTATTTCATATTTAAACTCCGACAGATTTTGGAAAGCCTACCTAAAATTGTGACCCCGAATCGTACGAATTTCGCAGGTAATATTTTCAACGAAATTCAAAGAAACTGGGAAAGAGGATTTTTAAAATCAAGCTAAAGTGGCACAAGTATATTCAATTAAATTCTTGCTCTAACTAACGGGAAAATGGACGCCAAAGGACACATATTATATCCCAATTTGGATGATGCTCCAGTTAATCCACCACCATACAGTCCTATGATGAACCAACCCACGGCGCCTTGTAAGTGTAATTTTTTAGCATTTTTACACATTATTTTTAATTTTATCTGATACATTTTTCTGATAGCTTTACTATACATAGAATGGGGTAAAAGAGTGAGTTAAGATAGGTGTAATGTATTATTAAAACATTTGCGTAAAAAGAATTGAAAGAAATATATGAGTGCTTTCCTAGAAAATTGGAATGAAAAAAGAATTTTTTCAGACATGCCAGTGACAGATTCTAGACAAGGCAATTACATGCCCCCAAATCCAAATGTACCAGCTCCATCTGGATACAATGCCAACGACGTTCAGCAACCAATGGCCCCGTTGAACGTTTCATCAGGAGGTGCTCAAAGTAGGAAATTTGTTTCTTACTAATTCACTTGTCGTTTTTTCTTTTAATATTCATTAAAAGTTGTAGTAATTGTATGAAATATTAATCAATTTGATGCAATACTATAGTTTTGGCGGGATGGCTCATTGTCAGCTTGAGTGACTGTGAATTTAGATTTGTTATCGTTATTTTACTCTTTCTTTGTCAGCTGTCGTCATCAAGCCAATAGGTTTAACTGGACGACCTCAGAGGATGCACTGTCCCCATTGCAATGCAGATATTAAGACTGAGGTACATTATAACAGTGGTCGAATGACTCACATTATTGCTGTGGTCCTTTGTTTATTGGGGTAAGTTATCATTGTTAGAATATGATGGATAGATAGATTCAACTATGAGAGTAACTATTTTATTTGTAGAAATGGCTGCAAAAAGTTAATAGAATGTTCGTGTATTAATTCGGATGGACATTTTTCGTAGGTGCTGGTGTTGCTGTTGCGTACCTTACTGTGTTAATGGGGTAAAGGACGCGGATCATAAGTGCCCAAGTTGTCATCATCATATCGGAACTTTTAAGCGTTGATATGTCATTCGTATAGTATATATTTGATCGCGGTTAAATGCACTCTCACTCAGCTTGTTATATTCGTATACGTTCAATTTTTTTCTTTCTTCATATCTTAATGAATTCACGTAAAAATTTGACATAGGGAATGTTTATCATTTTATTGTCGTTCCTTTGTAGTTGTGTTGTTTATCACAATGTGTAAACCTTGTATTTATGATTTATATAGTTGCGTAGACTTACTATATTACTTTGGGTAATAATTAAGATCAAAAATGTATTTTTGAACGCGCTAACAAATGTACGTTGGTATTTTTACAACCATAGAATTTATAATATGTATTAAATTCTTACAGCATTCTGTAAAATTATAAGTACATTAAAGAATGACACAACTTCCTTCCAAATATACAATATTATTCATTTTTATTGTCAAAAACTTTGCTATCACATATCAATTCCAACCAAGCACAGGATAAGAGTTGCATTCTTGTCTTATTAGCGATGTTTTAATTTTTGTCTTTACAATTCTTTACATTTCGAAAATTCTTAGCATATTCTTTACTATTTAGAATTGCCTTCTGACATTCCAGTTTTACAACCTGAAAGTATTAATTTATTGGACGAACAATTATTTGTGATCATTAGACATCATAATTTTTTTTTAACATTCATTGTAATTTTCGAAACTGTTAAGGCGCTACAGCAGTAAGTAGTTAATGCCATTTTCATTATGAAATCAGGAAGATAATTAGCATTTTGCGATTACTCCTGAATTATTAATTTGAATGGCACTGGGCTTAGTTTTGCGTACATTTAGATACTGATTCGGATTACTAACACTAACTGTATAGCTAGAAACTAAGAAAATCATATCATTCTGGTCAAATTATGTAGGATCCTTCGTCCCCCTTCGCCTCTCTCTCTCTCTCTGTGTTTCAATATGTCTGTGTCGACATATTGAAATGTCATTTCAAATGCCCTCAGTATGTTCTACCACAGACACAACTGAATCTATTTAATCGATATATCTATGTATTTACTTAAACGTGCGTTTGCAATATCAAAATAAATCCCCATTAAATCTCATTAGTGTTAACATATACTTATGAAAAATACTGGTTATTGCCAGAGTTCTTCTATTGGTGGTCTCCTATCAAAAATGGGACAAAAAAGTTGTAAAAGAATAAATTTTTCACCACAGAATCATTAAGAATCAACGATTAGAGGTTACAGGAATAAAATATTTCAACAACAAAACAGAGTCCAGGACTGTTACATAAAGGAATAATATCAAACTTAAATTTGTAAAAAAAATATCATGAGGTCATGTAAAAGAAATATGCGCTTTTACAAAGCATCATTCAATGATGGAATAAAATGTTTCCGTAACAAGTTGACCTAGCTGCGTCAACTTAATGATTAAATTCTCATAAACATTCTAGATAACCAGTTTGAGATTTGAGGAACTATACAGATTAAAGGAATGCATACAAATTGGCTCGTGTTGCACTGGCGTCAATTGATCATAATCCTGAAAATGAGGACTATGTAGATAAACTGAAAACAAAATGTTATTTTGGGGGACCACCGGGTAATTAATCGGAGCAGCAGCTGCAAATCTTACATATGAATTCACAAAGAGTTCCCAAAGGCCCGCAACCGTCACAACCCTCACAAATAGCACAGGTTTCACAGCATTTCTCACACCATTCCGTGTCACACATCTCTTCACAACCACAACCCGGGCAGACTTCGCAGTCACAACCCCAGCAGCAACATGCTTCTAAGTCCACATCGTCCCGCTTATTTCTTTTCTCTTCCTCATCTTCTTCCTCCTCAGTCCCCGGCTTCACAATTTTGAAGAGTTGATTCTCTCGAGTGACTACCCCTGATTTGTCTAGATTCTCCACAATCCTTTCTTCTGCTTCTAACAATTTAAGTAACATTAATAAGAAATAACATATAAGAAGAACAATTAATTAGAAAACAATTATTTTCATGATTAACTACATACGGTAGAGTGCACCAATTAACACGACACGCAAAATTATATAAAGTATGTACAACACCATTCCAAACAATTAAATTTACATGCTTGATAAAAAAAACCATGAGATTAATGAGCAAGAAAAAAAGTATCAACAGTGATTAATCACCTATTTTTAAAAATAGATTTTATAGATTGCAGCAGCATTACAGCGGAAGTATAATCAAGGGTCCGAGCACTTTGAATATGGAATCAGCGTTCCTACTTGCACTGTTAAGAAGCACGCAAAATTGAGTAGTTTGCAAAATGTATAAAAAAAATTAGAGCCCACATTCACCAAAGATTAAATACGATTGATATCAAATAAAATCATTTAAGGTCAATTTATTACCAGCCTGAGGAGGCATCTCGTTTAGGGGTTTCGATAAATTAGTGAATTCCATCCTGAAATTAATAATGTTAGCTATTTTAGGAAAGTGAGGGAGTGATAAAATAACAAACAAAAATAAATCTTAGAAGCGACGGGACTCGACTTATGTCTTGTCCACAAAAAGAAATGTTCAAGTTTGGCTCCAGACTCAAGGTATGACAAACATGAATCTCATCATATATTTCCCTCGGGCATGTTTTGTCTTAATACATATACACTTTGTGTATATAACAGAATGTTTTTGCTTGCTTCTCTACAAATTCGCATCTGCCATTTCAGTAAAGGATGTCACACTATTCTGAATAAAAATCTAATAAGTTTTGCATATGAGAAACTATTAAGTCATGATCAGGAATAAAATTAATAATGCATTAAAACTAATTTATCAGTACAGACATTAACTCGGGAGGCTCTGGCTACCCCTCAATACCAAATTCATTTAATCACTGAACGAACGATAATAATTTTTGTTGGTTTGAAATCAGGAGTAAGCAAGGTGCGTACAGTAAAAAGTATATGCGTACGTAAAACAATAAAAATAATTCGAAACTTTTCGACGGTAAGGAAAATCCAAAAATCTATCTCACTTCGTCAAAAATGTCAATACGGGTAAAATTGGCATAAATCACCCTAGTCTAAGCTTACACAACAACATAACAATTAATTAACTCGCCTAGAATATGCTCAATTACTTCAAGAAAACCTCATCCCAACCTCATCTTGAATCGATGACTCTACAGATTGACGACGACGTTAATATTCTATGCTGGAGGTCGAGGGAAGACGGAGTAAGTAGGGAGTGTCTGCTTTTGAAGCTTTTAACTTCTGAAATGAAATGGTTTGGTTTGTAATACCGCGGTCTGACTTGAGACCATCTGTTTCCAAATCCACGAGTAGAGGTTCTGCGGGTGCATATTCTTCCTCATTGTCAGAACTAATATCAATTATTTCCACAGATGGGTTCTGCGTTATTCGGAGAGGCGAAATTTGAATCTGTTGTAACTCAGCGGCGCTCTTCAGGGATTTCCTGCTCACAAAATCTTCCTCGTCAGAATCAATGACAACAACTTCAATAGGATTGGTGCTTGAACACTCGATTTTTGAACTTCGAGAACGCTTTCTTCTTGGAGTTTTTCTGACTGGGTACTTCATCGATTCGAAATCACTCGTTTCAATTACAATAATGTCCGAAGAACTAGAAATATGCGACTCCGGAAGAGATTTTGAACTTTTTTCGCTCGAAGGGTTGGACGAATCTCCAGAGATTACACTTAAAGAACTGCATGTGATGCAATTTGATTCTAATGAAGAATTTGACTGATCTGTACAAGGACTCAAAACTAAAGGTTCGGTATCTTTTTCCAGTGCGCCAATAATTTCTACTTCTGTCTCTTCCTCAGAAGTAACATTATGCGGAATAGAAGGCGGCCAGGAAATTCGCACTAATGAAACGATAGGTTCTGGCCCAAAATCTAAAGATTTGCTTTTAATAAATGTCTTTGGATTACGCAAAATCGACGGAGCTTTCTTCGCACTAGATTTTATTTGAAAATTTTTCGGTCTAGCTGAATTCTCCTTCTTCTTCCAATTTTTAGGACGTAAATTGTAAGGACGACTGGTATCAACTACAGGTGCAGGTTCTGTCTCAATGTTGTTTTCCTCCGCAGAATCTTTCTTAGATTTCTTTTCCCTTCGTTTTGTTCGGAATATATCCAATCGTTTCAAAGATGCTCCTAAAGGTGCACGAGATTTTAGGTTGGGAATGCAGGATGAAGGACCCTCGTCGTCTAAACTTTTCTCCGACGCTCCCCGACCGGTTGACAAATTTTCTGCGCTTGTTGTCTTCTCTTGAGGACTAGGCTGATTAACTTGAGTAGGTTGAACATCACTTTCCCCAGTCAATTCTTCATCAAAGGTACCAGATGTTAAAAGAGACAGAATATCCGACGAGTTAAGTTCATCAAGGCCTTCTAAACTCCCAGGGCTAAATGGAACGGATAAGTTTGATATATTTGATATGATCGAACACGCTGGTGAGGGTATAATAATTTCAACACTCCGATGGACAGGACTGATACGAACTCTTGGTTCAGTAATCTCAGTCTCAATCGTTGAGATTCCCCCAAATTCTCCGGGATATAAATTCCCTGTGGTCGAAGTAACTTCATTCACTGATGTTGAAGCTTCTTCACACACAGGAGTAGACGGAGTTGGACCTTTCTCTAAACGCTCTTTCACTACTGACACAGATGTATCCAGGTCGACAGTTGGTGAAGTGCTCCTCTGTGGGCTAGAAGAAGTACAATTTTGGTTACCACCATCACTGGCGGAATCTGGATTTTCACGTGTTACTGTTTCCGAAAATCTCACATCATGCATCATCAGGCGCCTTCGAGATTTAAAATCAATTCGAGCCAACTTCGCTGCATACATTTCCAGCTCTTGGGGATCATCCGTATCGATGACAAAATCAAAACTGAGTCCTTCTGCCGCTTCGTGGCCCAAAGTCTGAGAAATATGTCTTGCAAAAATCCCCTCCGATCTTCGAATTATATTCTCGTCCAAACGTTCCGTGCACATGGTTCCTGCATATACATCACAATTTATCAAGCAATTCGCATTTTACTAAATTACAAAATCCAACCATGCCCACTTATAACTACACTGTACTCTTTTGAACTTCGTGAGAATTCTTTCTTTTAAATTCAGTATCAACAGAATAATAAATCCAACAATATTTTTCACTTGATCCACTCAAACGCTTTGCTTGTAACTCCTTTTAATAAATTTTCAAGAACTTACTTTTTAAATATAATTTCCAAATGTAACAAGCAAGGCAGAGAATCCACACTCGCAAAAAGGCCAAAATTAGTTTCACGCCAATGCTCACTACAGCTTACGAAGGAAATTACCGTTCTCTGTCCTACCCTGAAATAAAGTTAGAAGAATAATAATTAAGAACACATTAAATTAGCCTGCAATTAATTTCATACTAATTTTTGTAAAAATATTAATCAAAAACAATAATTACCTTTTCCCAGAGATCTCAACTCTGTCCCTGCCGCATCGCTGTTCCTGGTCACTCTACATATATTCTTCGGCGTCTTTAATTTGCAACTCAGTATCAGATTAGTTCACTTACGAAAAATTATTAATACATGCTTAATTCGTATCTAATCAACTACTTACTTATCCTTTAGAGCCACACATATACGTTCTCAATTAAAGTTCTCTCATTTGCAAGAAACTACACACGCGTTTCGAGGTTCCACTTTCACTGTAGGACCTATTTCAAGGACTAAGTCATGCACGGCAAGCAAACGAATGGAACTGGATTGTTGGTAAGTATTCAAAACTAGGAAATTAGTATGTACGTATATGCAAATCCCCAGCCGAAGGGATTACTAGCATCTCGTAACATTTCGCGGTTTTTCAATTAAAATCGTTCCAGAACTATGACTGTGCGAGCCCTGAGCGAGGAGCGAGCTGTTTCTTTGCTTCGTGTGCCTCATTTATTCATGTGTCATCGCCATTGTCAATGACAAAGGAAGGACGCTCACGTTCAATGCAACGTTTTAATGCCAAGGTGGACAAGTAAGTGTGAGTAAAATCCATCAAATACTTATTTTCGTTAATTATTTTTTATTTCTAAACATAAGCTATATAGTCATTTCCAATAAAGGTTGTAAAGGTAAGTTGTATTATTGTTAGTCACAAGGAGGAGCCGCAAGTTATGCAAGTGTCATTAACTTATATTCTGCCAGAGGGTCCAGCTGTGGTGGAAAAAGGGAGAGAGTATGTTTGAAGAATTTCAGCTATGGAATTTAAAAATAAATTTTTGCATGATTTGGATTTAAGTTCCAGTTCAATAGACTGATGAAGATGTCTAGCTATCGTACGGATAGAAGGGAATCATATACCAAGTGTACGTTTCTCGGAGAAACATTGTGTGCTCAGCGTATATGTAGAGATGGGGGTCATATATTGCATGTGTTAGAATCGACGCGAGTTAATTAAAAACATTTTGTATGAGAGTTTAGTGAATAAATACGAGCTGAAATTGTCAAATTCTTGGAAGTTGTATAAATTAAGTTGGTATTTATGTTTCCAGTTTGTGGAATATTGAAGAATATTCAAATGTTGTGAGGATTAAAAATGTTGGGCATTTTTCTAGGAACTGCTGGTTATTTTCTGGGTATAAATTATATGTTGAGATGAATATCTCAAGACGTTAGTGCAAAAATTATGTTTGGGAGGGAATATAGTATGGAATCCATTCAGGAAGGAATAAAAAACTTATTTCATTGACGTTGTGTAAATATGCGCATAGTTATCTGTATGGCTAAGGGGAAATCGTCCGATTACATATGCTAATATTGAGGGGATTAACAGTTGGATATTTTTGCTGCAAATTGATATTGAGCTGAACCGACTCTTTATATAATACTGAATCATGCAGAATAAAGTGCAAATTGGAATGTAAATACACTCACTCTTGAGCGGTAGAAATGTGTAAGTCTCACTGGTTTAATATTCATCCACTACCTTTTTTGAAGCGTTGATTTAATAATATATTGTAGTAATATATAATGTTGTAGTCACTTTAAACGTGTGAATGCTCCCTTAACTTTTGTGTCCAATTTCATCATTTTCATCCGTTCTGAAGAGATTATAATTAAAAAGCAATGTAGGTTTTATTTTGGATTAAACTTGATAGAAGCTCTGACTATTTCATTTTGTCCTTCTTATCTTTATTGGTTTTTCCTGAGTTTGTGACTGGCTATGGAAGAGCTGTGACTAAATCGAGGGGTGTATTAATTATGAAACTATCAATTGCAGATAAACTTACCTTCGCATGTGTACTCATTGTGTATACATGTATACTTGTCCGATTAAAAATAGCATCCAAGCAATACATTCGTAAATTATTATGTGGTTTGCATTCAATACTTTGGTTTTTACATGACATAATGCTTCACATTACACTTGAGGTAGAGCTTTATATAAACGATGAGAGTTGAATCACCGGTAACAAAATAAAATGGCGTTCCCATTATCTTTTCCGCTGAATTGATAAGACGCTCCCAATTTGGATCATTCGGGCAAGTTATCTACTTACACATACGTAACTAACATTTGCATATGATAATCTCGGTTTTGAGTTTTTGGGATGTAATCTTGGTTGAGAGCTTTGCTGTAATTACAACATACATAGTGCGTGCTTGCAGACTTTGACAAATGTGAGAATTTTAGTAAGAGAAATTATTAGCCATTCTACTATTAGTTCAAGTCATTTGAAACTTATGTCATTTTCATCATAACTGTACTGTGGTCGTACAGGGAATGAGGATAGGATTCATCAACTAGAGAAAATCTCCTACACAGCCACAAACGAAAAATGCCCTCCTTAGAAGAAGCAAAAACACAAAACGCATCTCAAATATTAACCGCCCGACAAAGTAAAGAAACGCTTTGGGAAACAATACTACGTTTCTTTCGAAACAGGACGAAGAAATCCAACCCCAAAGACATTACAGATAGTTCTAACTGTGAAAACGAGCCCGAGTATGGAAGGCAACTTGTAAAACCCGAAAAAAAGATAGGATGCTTTGGAAGTCAAAAGAAAAAGGACAAAAAAAGAAAGCAAATCCCGCAATTTCAACAGTCCGAAGCAAGCTCATCACAAGTAGAGGAACAAACAAGGCCTCTACTATCACAAACTGTCGGACCCTCTTCCAAACCTGCAGGTGGACCTGTTCAAAAACAAACTAGTGTCATTATTGAGAACCATCCAACACCTACAGAAGAATTGTCTTCTTCAGAGGTGACAAATGAGACCAATACTGAAGGATCTACTGAGCTATTAGGAGAACCTGCAGAGGAGTTACCCTCAGACGAGATAATTGGCACCAACAATGAAGTAGCTGAAGGGCCAATAGTACAACCTTTTGATGATGTACCTCCACTCACGCATGATGAGCACCTTTCTGAACCCGCGGAACTTAAAGGTACAATTGCGGAAGATACCTCAGCAGTCCCTGTTGTAGTCCCTGAACCAAAAATACCGGAAGAAGTAATCACGAGCGATGCACCATCACTGGAAATCCCTCCTCCCCTACCCCCAAAAAAAATATCCCCTGAGAGTAAGAGCAAACAATTATTGTTGGAAGAGTGCTTGCAGAGAGCAGTTCAAGACGCAGTGCAAAAGCATAAGGAACTTCTGAGGGAAATGACGGACAGTCAGCACTTTTTCACACAGAGAAACCTTACAGAGCAACATGAACAAAAACTAGAGAAAATCCAGAATGAGTTTAAATCCACTTTCACTGACTTCCCCCCAGATCTCTTGGAAAACCAACTAGACAATTTAACCCGCCAGATTAATTCACAGCTAACAATTTACTGGAGCAGGTATGAGCAGCGAGTGGAAAGGATGAGGAGAAAGATCACCGAACTTATCCTTCAAGCTGAGAGTTCCTATGATGATAAGATAGAGGGAGAAGATATTCATAATATGCAACTGGACGGGATTCGTAGTCTTCATGCTCAAGTCGTAGACGATTTGATGTTTGAATTTCGTGAAAACATTACGAAAACTTATGGTGATGATACTGACATGTCATTTTTGGAAGGATGGGAAAAAAGTCTTATGTTCAAACTTGAAGAAAAGCTGAAAGATATTTTGGAGGATCGTTCCCCAGAAAATGGAAATACTGCAACTGCTGAAGCTGACAGCAATCGGTTATCAAGCACTTTTGTTTAGTCTTACTTACACTTTTCCCAGTAATTAACATGACAGTAAATGTGCGTACGTGTAAATGAGAATTTTAATTTAACTTATTATAACATTAACTACAAAAAATGAAACGGCCATGATGATTTGTTTTTCCAGAACTTTTAGACAAATAAAATATAAAATTTTAATTGTACCTACAGCTTGTACTGCAGTTTGATAAAATTCATACAGAAAAGATTTAGCCCACCCAGGAAAGGAAGCAATGATAAACTTACCGTTTAGTATTAGCATAAATTCAAGTGAGCTTGAACATTTATGTACCATTGTGGATTAAATTGTACCAATGTCATGTAACCTGTATTAAAAATAAGCATTTCACAATTGCAATGGAATGTTGTTCAATAATATTTTAATAAGTTGGCGATGGTTGCTACCTCTGTGCCATAACAGTAAGTTTCATCATGACAAAGAAACGACACATTTTCACGGCATCGCATTGTTATGTATCATGTCGATGAGCAAGCAGATTATGATTTTGTAGTAGTACTGTAGGTAGAAAGAAGTACTTAGGTAGTTCAGAAATATGAGTTTAGAGCCTTTTGAAATTAATAGCATTATAAGGAAACTGTTGATTGTCCGCATGCCATCAACACTAATGTGATGATGCAGCCGAATACCGGGACTTATATATATATTCTACATAACTTGATAAGCCGTCAGTCTTTGCCTCTTCTTCATTAAACTTCCTTTTGATCGTCCACTCTAATTATTGTATTCTTATTTCAAAAAAATTTGACCAAGTTGTGATATCCCCATTTGTAATCATGAGATTTTGGGTGGCTCTAACGGTGTTTTCATTTGTGGTTGTACCATTACTCTGCTTTCCCATTGAAATAGACAGGTAAGTATTCTGGATTTTATTTAACTGAACCATAAATTCTTAAGGGAGGTATTTCATTGTAATTGTGTAAACATTTGACGCTTCATCGCTCAATGACAAAATATCTGTAAAATTATAGTGAAATTATAATAACATGTATACGTTTAGAGACAGAAGCGAATTTATGTACTGAAATTTTATTTGAGCTAAAAAAGTGTTTCCCTCAAATCATTGAGATTCAAGTTACAATTTGACAGTCTACATACTACCTTAAAGTATTTATAATTTTGCAGGCGGCCTCAACGCACTGATTACTGTAGATTTAAATAGCTGTTGGAAGAAGTTTCACATCAGAGAAATGTTGAAATTGTTCTCATTCATTAATCAGGATTGAATGACGGTTTTAAAAGGTTTTAAAAAATCTTTAATAATTATATTAAACCTCACTTTGTTTTACATATTTAAAATGAGTAAGCCTTTCATTACATGTTTACTTCCACGTTTAGTTCCCATGGAATGTCAGAAACTGGTGACAGGGACAAAATATGGATGGTAAGAAGTTACAGTTTTAAGTATAATTAACTTATTGTTCTTACACCATTTAGTCATAAAAATATTTTCCTATCCCATATAATTGGTCTTATCTCATTCCATCCACTCCTTCTGAATATACAGATGAGCGGATGAGACGATCAACGGAAGAAGGGGGTAAGCTGTCTTAGCTGCCATTTACAGATACATAATATGTATAATTAATCAACTACCTCATAAAGATTTACAATTTTGTCAACACGCATAAATTCTTGTGGTTGTTACTGTGCTATATATGAATGCGATAAAAACTAAAATGGATCGGACATAAGCAACAGATTTGGATGCTGTTGAAACTGATTCGGCTCCAGAAACTGAGGACGGGACTGACCTTAATGTTGTGGGTGATACATACCTTTTCACCAGGGATGGAAAATCGGAAAAATACGAATTAAAATTCGAATTAAAATATTTTTTCCATTGAATTACGATTTTCGATACTTTTTGGAATACCATTTTTTTCGGATTCCGATATGAATTCAAATATCATTGAATATTCGACTATACCGATTCCAATTTGAATACCTTTATGAATACTTTCGTGCACTTTCGCTATCGCGTTTTTCGCAAATCCGGGAAAAATTTTCAAGTTTGAGATTGAAATCTAAACTTTTTACCACATGCATTTATAAAATTTTCATTTTTTCTTAAAAAAAAAAACGATTATTACAACTTTGAGCATGGAGAAAATCCCGTGAAAATAGCACCAAAACACACTTTTTTGGATAATGTATCGAAATCGGAATCCGAAACAGAAATTTTTGAATACCGATTCAAATTCTGTAATTCCATATGAATTCGAATTCGGATTAAACTATACTTTTCGGAGATTTTTTCCGATTCCGATTTAAATTCCGATACCGAAATTTTTTGGATATAATTCCGATTCGAATTCCGATTCGAATTGCCATCCCTGCTTTTCACCTAATTATTTTACATAATTTTCCATTACCACATAAACATTGCATTTACTCAGTTCTAAACCCCACCCTTGGTAAATATTGCCTTGGGAAATCTCTGCTTAAAAAGAGGAAGAATTCCATTGCTCAAAGATGTTTTCTCTTCTTGATTATTTTTGATTCGAACTTGGAAAAATCCAGGATAATTTATAAGCTTCTTCCTAAACGTAACGTAAATACAAGAACAGACAAGTTATTGTATTTACGTTCACAATTTGTCTGTGTGTATACAACAGTATGATTTGAGTTTGTTAGATATGGAACGGTGCAAGAGAGAAAGAGAGAGAAACCTTGAAACAGTCATAAAAAGTCCAATTTTGTGAGTAATTGAAGTCTATACTTCAGAGTTGCTGTGGTTCCAATCAAGTCCAATCTTGGCTGACAATGACAATAATAATGAGTATTCCAAATTCCATGCTTTAGCATTGATCGGGATGAAGGTTTACAGGGTTAATACTAGCTAGCAGAGTTATCATTGTTTATTTTGTGGGAATTAAGTATTCTCGTGGAAAATATAGTTTTGGTGGATTTGAAGTAATCGAAAGTAATAAATTCTTACAAGTCTTAGAATGCTGCGCGTGTATCTATGTACATCATTAAGATGACATTTACTCATAATAGAAATACATACATAGATTTGACAGACTTGGTGTATTACCACTGATTTCGAAAGTTCTCTTCCTATATGATTTCAGAACGGTTGCAATTAAATACAGAAAAAATGTTATAAAATTGGAGCACCATTATTACGAATTACGAGCAGTATTTGCACGTGCTGAATTAATTGTATAAAACTCAATAAGATTATTATTGTAGACGTGAGGCCACACATATATTAGCTTTCCATTAGGAAAGTATAAAGATTGGAATAAATATAATAATTACATGTTAACCATCGGAATATTTGCGCGAGTGGAAATTACTCCTGCTTCGTCAAATAATGACACGGGGATTTAATCAGTAGTTCGATTACATGGAAGTATTCTTTCCAGCAAAGGAAATGCTGTTACTCTGCAAGATTAATGAATGCTTGGACGGGCTACAGTAATTATAGCATTTAGACTCAGGAAAGGTAGAATGAGAAACACATTACCATTAATTTCATTCGCCCAAGAAGTACTATTTGATCAAATATTCGCCTGCAAATGTACTGTTGTTATATTGTAGTTGTTAATGCTTTTAAACCACGATAATTGTTAGCACGAGTCACAATCCTGGGCCCAAGTTTAATGTAGTAAATGACCATTTAATGAAATGACCCTAACAATGAGGAGCCAAATTATATGTAATTTTGAATATTTCCTGGGTCATCTTTCCTTAAACTAAAAGACACTTCTTTCCTATACTGGAGCGTAATAAAGCAGTTGCCTCAAAGGATCAGCCGAGTAAAGCAAAATGCTGGAGGCACTGACTGGAAAAGCCTTTCATTGGAATCTTCAGCTATTTCGTCGTGTGGGTGGTACACCATTTCAAGTCAATTCAAAAAATCAAATTGAAATCACAAATTCTAGAAGGAGAAGATGTTTATGGTATGCATTCAGCACCTACTACTTGCTCGCAACTATTTACAGTGGGTTAAGGCTTGTGCAATCGTTGCTGACACCTGAGCTGAATGCGACAGCGGATAAGATTCTCCATATGTTTTGGTTCGTGGTGTACCTTCTGGAATATGTTTTTAACTTGAATGTCCAGTTGTACTTGGCTGAACATATTGCATTCCTCAACATATGCTTCACTCCTAGAGACCTCGTTCTTCTGGATATAGGTAAGAGCTATTTTTTTTAATGGAGATGTGTTATGGAATTTTTGAAAAAAATATGCACCCTCAAAAAGCATGAAGTTTTGTGATATTTTGTAAACATTGAAATAATTTACAATTCAGACCCGAACAACACGTTAAAATTCCTTGGTGTGGAAAGCAAGCGGGAGGCATTGTTCCGTTTAGCAATTAAAAGCTTCGGTATCTTCGCATTTTTTCAAACAATCTTTGTTTCGGCGTTTGTGGCTCTCTCCGCCTGTAGCCCTAGGTACTTAGTTTCCCTGTCATCTCATTGTCACGAGCTACCAAGGTTTCTATTCATATTCATTGTTCCATATGAATATCTGATGTGGATAAATGCTTGGGCCTCATTCTTATTCTACATATACTACGTCCTCACCTGGGTCCTCGTGTCTGATAATTGGCTTGAAATATTGGCGTGAGATTTTGTTAGAGACTCTATTAGTTCTCATTCCTGGAATTTCCCCGCAAAAACAACTAATTTTTATTAAATTGCAGAAAACAACAAGAGGTGTCAATGAAGGAGCCGAAAAATTTGAAACTATTCACGACCTTCATGAAAACTTACCGCCAGTTCCAAATCATTGGGATAATAATGAATAATCAGCTTAGAAGGATTTTCTGGCCGATGGAACAAATAACAATGGCGACTTTGCTGGTGGTTATGACCTACGTCACTATAAAATTATACGGCAAAATCCCATTTCACACCTACGCCGCCTTTCCTATCCCTGCAATTGGGATTGGATGCTACTGTGTGGTATGTTACTACAAAATCGCTCAAGGTAGAGAAAAGTCTGGAAGGATGATTTACAAATGGCGGCAGCATCCAAAATGGCCAGTGCTAAAAAGAATTGTAAGGGCCTCCCGGCCTTTGGAGGTTTCTGTTGGCAGTTACTTTAAATTTACAAGGTCCAGTAGCTTGATCTTCATATCTCTTACCGCCCAGATTCTCACTTCATTACTTATAACGATTTAAATAGGAATCACTAAGTAGAAAGCATTTGCGTGTCTCGAAAATAATAGACGATATTGTCATTATTGATTATGCAAGATGTTATGTATGAAAATCATGAAAATGTGTTTGTAATCACCTTTGAAGGTGTATCTGTATAAATAAAAAATGGAATTGACGGGCACAGAATTTAATAATTTATTCTATAATCACCAGAAAAATTCGAATGCTTTAGAACTTCAAGTACTTCGCTTGCCAGTGACCCTCCCTCCCCAAAACGCGCACAATAAGGTCGGATATCACAAGTAAAATGCTTCACATTCGGGAAACTTCTAGTTAGGGCGTTCACCGAGTCATGAAGAGACTTGTTCTTATTAGTAGGGCTCGTTCGGTCGGAAATTGTTCTCCTATTTTGCTGAAACACTATTTGCTGCACCCCCGAGTTAGAAATGGACCTTCCAAAGAAAGCCGGGGCTTCCAAAAAGTAGATCGTCTTCAAGGAGGGAAACGCTTTGTCATTTATTAAGTCTGGACGGAACGTGCTTATGAGAACTAATTTCTCCACTTTGGGGCATTGAGGTAGGTTGATGGATAAAAAGGGAGTCTCAATTTCGAGGTATTTAATACTGCTGGACCATTTGGAGACTATTTGGGGAATTTCCGTCCTCACCATTTTGTAACTTGTCACAATCAGCTCCGTTACGTTGACAATGGGTAATTGCATTAAATTTTTGATGGGATCATCAGGTTTAGCTGTTGATTTGGAACGCTCGATCAGCAATTTTACTTCGGAAATATCTTGCCAATTTAGATTTCGTAAGAAGGGTGGGATGCATTTTTTAATTCGTAGCCCCAGGGTCTTCATTTGGGGATGTGTCAGGAGGTTTTTCAGAACTTGCTCCGACTGGG
>JAQFXU010003067.1:0-17707 GCA_034693705.1 Spatulosminthurus flaviceps | reverse complement strand
GCCTTTCGTACAGAATTTACAGGGAAATGGCCAAATGTCGCCCCGCTTTTCATGTGTTTTCAAATGTCTTGCTAAACCGCATTGGAAGCGGGTCCTGTAGTCACAAATGTCACACCCGAAAGGTTTTTCGTCTCTGTGAATCTTAACATGTTTTTTAAGGTATAGTCGTCGACGAAATTTCATTTGACAAATATCGCAAGTGTATAGGGCCTTTCTGTAGTATGAATCACCATATGCGATTTTAAGCTGTAAGGCATTAGGAATCTACGATCACATTCGCTGCACTTGTAAGGTTTTTCATCTGTGTGGGTCTGCTCGTGGTATTGACGTGCGGAAGATGTTGCAAAAGCTTTAGGGCACAATTTGCATTTGAAAGGTTTTTCATTTTTGTGGCTCTGCTCGTGGTATTTCCGTTTGGAGGATGTTGCAAAAAGCTTTTGGGTAAATTTGAATTTGAAAGGACTTGCATTGGTGTGGGTCCACTCGTGGTATTTACGCATGCAGGGCTTTACAAAAGCTTTAGAGCACCATTTGCATTTGAAAGGTTTTTCATTTGTGTGGCTCTGCTCGTGGTATTTACGTGTGGAGGGAATTGCAAAAGTTTTAGGGCACCAATTGCATTTGTAAGGGTTTTCATTCATATGGGTCTGCTCGTGGTATCTATCTACGTGCGGAAGACGTTGTAAAAGTTCTAGGGCACAATTTGCAGTTGAAGGGTTTCTCACCCGTGTGATTTCTTAGATGGGCAGTTAGCTGTGCCTGTTGAATGAAGCGTTTTGGACAGTAAGAGCATTTATAAGGCCTCTCGCCCGTATGTGTCCCCACATGATAATCTAAAGATTGTTTGTATTTAAAGGTTTTCTGACAATAACTACATATGTGCTCTGATCCCGTCATAATTTTGTATTTGCTCCTGAAAATAAAAACAAATATTTTTACAATGGAATAATTATACAGTTATATTCACGGATAGAGTAATCCGTCCTTTGCCAATACGACTTTATGTTGAAAATCCAAATATTGACCAAATATATTTAGGAAATATTAAAACGTTCTTACAATTACCAATTACCACGAAACAACTAATATGTCCATAAAAGTGTCCACATTGGCTGATAGTGGTTGAGAATCAATGTTTTATTACCCATAAATTTTTGTTTGTTTAATTATTGTTAAAAATCACATCTAAATATGTTGACGTTGTGATAGCAAAAGGTAATTAACACCCATCAATTTCTCCTAAATATCCACCAAACTAGAAGATTTGTGTATATTATTGGTAGTAAAAATAATTGACAATACAATAATGGGCTAAAAATTGGCGGTCCACGGAGTAGAGAAGCCTTACTACTGTAAGTATTACAGGAGTGAGAATGTGGGTAATAAAACTCACTGCGTAACTTTGCGTGTAAGGGGAAAGAATGCATGCGGCTGAAGGATGAAGTCAAAGCTAGGAATGAAAGGGGAGAGTTCCAATATGTGGGAGTGCTAAAATGAAGACACATATATATTTGCATGCGTACTCTCATTGATGGACTTTTGTAATGTACTTAAAGCCTCGAACGCTCATTCTTTTGTGCGTGGGTTGAGAGAGTTTTGTCTTTGTCTATGGCAACGTACATATAGGAATAATCTAGAATAATCTTTGCCTTGCTTTACATGGCAAATCCATGGTGTGACATTTTTATCTATTGTTCCATACACGATCATGCATTTCTTGTAGTACATAACAGTGTATTATGAGGGGGAGAATTTTGACGGAGGTAATAAAATCCTTCATGGACCATTTCACTAAAGTGTCGAATGCACACAGCGGGCATCAATCTAACATGCGGATTAAAGCGTTTATTTTTATGCGTGTTGTAGCAAAGCACAGTAGTGTAATACAACTGCGTACTTAAGAATACACAAGTTTAATTTTATGTCTTCAAATATTTTACCCCCTATTTTTTTTACTGAACAAGCAAATACGCACAAAGATTTAAATGAACCAGCTTGTCTGACCTTGTGTTTGTATATAGGATCGATCCCGATTGTACCCGATGGCTTGGGAATTCATTTTTTTTATTAGGGGTACATACTTGGTAAGTATAGTACAGGAAAACTAATGTAAAAATTCCTAAAGGCGCTTTACAGGATGGGAGAATTACCCCCCAGTAGCAAAATTTTGTGGGTTAGCATGCTATATGCTACGAGGGATGTAGGATAAGTCTCTCGCGCGCATCCAACGGCCATGCAGTTGCTGATAAAAGTCAACAAAGGTACGGCCCGTCTAAATTTCACAGCCTGTAATGTAATTTCCCATCCAAATGTTTGGTTTTAAGTTACTGGAGAAGTGGCTCATTTTTCAATTAGGTTAAGAAAATAAAGCTGGAACTCAAGTTTTGGAAAGTTAATGAGAATAGAATGCCACGCTCTACAAACACATGCACAGTTAGGAATTCGCTCAATCAGATCATCAGGTCAGCGACCCCTAAATCAGGTCATATGGGCAGCCTAATTACCATCCCAATATGATTGAGTTTTCTCTATATTTTAATTAACTTGAAAAGGTGCTTCAAAAAAATACGTAAGTCTCATACCAAGACGTAGCTGAAATCATGGATGCTCATGTGCTCAATTTAAACTTGAGTTTCATTAGGAACTATCCTTTCCTTTCTATATGTACATTTCTTTTGACCCTTCTGCCCATGGTAGCTTGATTGGACACCAAATTTAATTAAGACAGAAGGTGTAATTAAGGCTCAGAAGAATTTCAATTATAAACTTCAATAGTATTCGGAAATTAAACTTTTGGTAGCTCAATATTTGTGTTAAAAATGAAAAGCCCAAGTAATGAAAGTTTCAGTCACAGAAATTTTCTAGACTGAGTAAAGTGACACGTTAGGTAAAAACCAAGTAAATATTAATTTGCTAAGTCATTTCTAATCTATGGTGAGTCCGAGGCCGGTAAAGTCCTATGCTTACGTCATGGCAAATTCAATTTGCAAATTTTTGTACGTAACTCAGGGGTTATAGGCTCCTTGGAAAGCTGCCTATCTTCTAGAGGTTGGTTTGTAGTAGCCACGGGTTCATATTTCAATTAGATGTGTTTACTCACAATCAGTAGGTTTATTTAGGTGAGACAGTCCTCCCGTAGTAACTGATGAGTGTCCTTCAAGTTAATTAACTTGCACGAGCTGCTATAATATAAAATATTCATGGGTCATTTTCAACACATTCATCACTCTCAGTCTCAGTTCTCTCCAGACGGAAAAAATCCAGAGTGTATGTAGGTGTAAATTTATTAAAACTTCACTGGCTCTGTCGGTAATCAACACACTTCACTGTCTCTGCACTCATCATCAGGTCTGACATTCATAAAAACCAACAGTCTCTCTCCAGCACTTTCTACAATAGAAGGGTGTCTCCACAGTGTGGTCTGCCTTCTAGCCTATGTACAAGTAGTAGTATATGGATTATTCTGACTCGCCATCTTTGCCTTTCCGTTGTCCATTGTAAGGATTTTGTTGCAGAGGAATTTTAACTCTGTGAGTATTTCAAACACAGTTTGTTCTCTCTCAGCTTGTCCAACTCAAGTGATATTTGAGAAAACTACACATTTGTGTTTTCTTGTCTTCAAATTTTGATTCCAGATATTTTCACACGCTTTGTGTACGCTGCATGCGAGAGGATTAGGTCTTATTTCGTGAGAACCCATTTAAAAGGTCCCTTATTTTATGTTGTAGCTTTGACAATTTTCCTGTGAAAATGAAATAGTTTTGAATATTGTTTGAAAAATTTTCCTCGGTAAACAGTAGCATAGGATATAGAAGTACTAAAACATATAGATATCTGTAGAAATCTGAAAATGTACTCGTTAATTGTCAAAAAATATATGTACAAGGGATTTTATATGTCCCATTACCTTGGCTTCAGTCCATTTGAGTGGGATGAGAAAGCAAATTTCTTCTTTACTACGAAGTCCAAATGGAGGAAATTCTTTTGGTATTTGAACATCTTTGCATTGACATTCTACGTTTTATTCCTGGGATTCCAGCTCGTTAGATTAGAGGACCATCCGAACTACAGATCTGTGAAGCCGTTGATCATCATGTCGTTTGCGTGTTTCATTTGGCCTCTATGCATCCATTTCTTTCTTTTAGGGCATTCCCAGGATTTTCCGGCTATTGTTCAGATGATAAATAATTTCTTGGAGGAATTTCAAGGTAGTATCACATTTTAAATTTTCCATCATACGGTGAAATAACAAAATATAATGGACGAAATGATTATTTAAATATGCTAATTATTATTTATTGGAAGAAATTAATAATAATAATTCAAGTTTTTTTAGAGTCGTACGGAAATGGAGGAGTGAGGAAAGGGAAATTATTGTGGATATTTGAAGACGTTCCGAGTGCACTCCTTCCATACCTCTATCACTCCTTCTTATTGGTAATAGGACTGATATTTGGGGGTATATTCGTTTGGCCACATTTTTGCATCTTCTTCACGTCCCTCGCTTCCGACCCGGCAAATCTACATTGGATGGTCTTGTTGGCCCAGGCGTGCTTTCATACATACTTACTCGTCACGCTGCTGGGACTTCTCTTCCTCGTGTATTTCCCAATCATACCCTTTCTGTTTTATGCTGTGGATATCCTCGGTCAATGCAAGTACGTTATTCATTTAAAAACATGTTTTACACACTGGTGAGTACGTATACATATGTGTGTGGATTCAAATTCTAAGTGTGATTAAGTAAACAGAGAAGCTACATATATATACGTGCATAAGAAAATGAGCTTGTACGACTATATACAGATAGGATCGACCACAACATTTCCCTCTGGCAGATCATTGTCCAAATTATTTTTTTTCCTCATGGGGAAACTCAATTTAGCCCAGGAAAAGTAATAAAAAAATTCCATGATGCATACCCCTGGTTTGGGGTGTTTGATTTTTAGCAAGTGGTCAATCTCAGCACTGGAGCATCCGAATGAGTTGAAATTTGGAACTAAAGATTCTGACGCAAATTCAGGAATGTCTTGTCGTTCAGTTTTCAGAAAAACAGATTTTCGGATTTTCTGGGAAAATAACAATTTGACAACGGAGACATCTTAGGAATGGCCTAGGAGCCCCACATACCAATATTTATGCGATTCGGTCTATCAATGGCGAAGTTATCGAGATGGAACCAAGTTCAACAAGATTTCGGGCAGTCGATTTTGGTGGTAACGTCCATTACTTCGCCGTTAATGGACCGAATCGCATAAAAATTGGTATGTGGTCGATCCTAGTTGTACAAACTCAATTATTGCATAACTGATGGGATATAATAATAATAATAATAATGAGTTTTTATTGTCAATATTGCATACGCAACACCACCACCACCACCCATATAATTGGGCAAATGTTTTTTCACTTTGCAGGACGGGAAAGAAGGAATATTGGACTGACGAGCGTTTGCGAACAAGAATATCTTATATTTTAACATACAGAGAGATGGAGATCTGCATCAAGTACTTAGGAGCTTTCCTGAGCCCAGTTTTACTTCCCACTGCCCAGGCAGGTCTAATGACCATTGTAGTCTACAACACATACATTGCGATTCGTGAAGAAGGCTTGTTCTCACTGGCTATGGGCATAGCTGCTATAGTTAGTCTCGTCTGTGTGGGCATAGCTTTCTCGCAATTGGGAAGGATCAATAGCGACTCAATGGAATTGCTGGGAATGTGGAAAGTAAAAGCGACGGAAACGATGTTTAAAAAATCTTTGAGGTCCTTGACTGAGTTGAAATTTTATGTGGGTGAGCAATACTATGCGGACATGGGCTTGGTCCTGACCATTTACTCCACCGTAGTTGAGAATGTGGTGGGCCTTTTAATGATCAAGTAGAACTATAAAAAATGTAAATCCAATTTATTAATTCAAACTTTGGATTAATAAATTGGATCAGGGACGGGAGCTCGAATCCGAATCCGGAATTTTATTTAAAAAATTCCGAATTCGAATTAGAATCCGAAAAAAAACTTATTCAAGTATATATTCGTATCCGAAATTGTATTAGAAAAGAAGCAGGTGTATTTGAATTGGCATCGATATATTTTAGCATTGAATTTCGATTCCAATACATATTCATATTCTATCATGCATTTAGTCTTTCGATGGTGCTTTACGTACACGGTAAATTAGAAACAAGCGCGAAATTGACAAAACGATTTTTTAAGTTCCCTCAATACCTGCACGTGTACAGCAGATCCTCATCACTTAGTTAAGAACGTTTTTCATCAAATGCATGCTTCGTGAGCTCTATATGTATATTTCCACTATTTCTCACATTTCAATTTCGCAACATCACTTTCTGCTACTGGCGGTTACACGGGATAGCAAAAATCCAAACTACGCTTGGAGTGCTTGTGAGTATAAAATATGAATATTTCAATTAATTCTTCATTACAAAACAAAGATTTGTCGGCGTCATGGGTCTGACTAAAAAGAATGCGGTTGAATTGCATTTTAAGTACGAAATTTCAAACAACAAGTCGATTTGTAAATTATTGTGAAAAAACACTAACTGGGAAAGTTGTTACCAAACTCAAATCGATGTTACAAAATCACAAGTACGATTACCTGTAAATTATGTGGAATAATATGAGAAGTGTGAACAAATTGTATAAAATAAGTCACATTTATGCCCTGATGATAATCGCTACAAGAGATCGAAAGCTCGGCAATTAGTAATTTGTGTCAATTAATTTACCACAGTATCCAGTTAATAAAAATGATAGTATAAATTTATTTTATTTAATCCTATTTTTTATTTACCCTGCAGTTCAAAGTACATCATTTTCTGATAATTTAGAATGCTCTGTGTTCCTATATGAGGAAAACAAGTTTCAAGAATAATATGCATGATAACTACTTGCAGGCTCTCATATTCGTTCACCTGCTAAAATTTTAATTTTTTTATTACTTTATTAACGAGATATTCGTGAGTCAGTACAAAAATTGACTAATCTCCCTTCAGTATCTCTTAAAACTACTTGTTATTTAAAAACTACTTTTTAGATGAACTCAGAATCATTATATATATTAAGTTGGAAGAGAATATCCATGTTGTTATAATTTTCTCGAAATTTTTTTAACGTTACTTCCTTGTCATTTGATCTTTTCAACTCCGCAGGTACTTCATTTCAGATCTTAGCTGAACAACACTTTTAAAATTATTTTTAGTAAACTATCTACAATCTTTTTTAGACAGTTTGAAATTGTCAGGTCGCGCTTATTTTGAAATTTTTACCCCAATTTCGTAATGGTTTTTTTCAAATTGGATGTGCCACCGGAATTGTAATAATTTTCGAATGGATACGGGTTGGTAAAATTTGGAAAAGGATTGATTTAATTTGTCAACGGACTTGGTTCCCGAATCTTTATTTAATTTTGCAAATTAATTTAGAGCTCAAGCTTATGGAAAACATGGATTTAACCGGAAATTATGTTTGAATTGAAAAAGAACTAATGGAAGAAGACTAGAATGGAAAAATAACCAGATTGGACAGAATGGATTAGTAAAATAATGCTATTATATAGAAGATAAATACTTTTACAGTTCACTCTATTTTTCCAGGTCAAGTTACATTTTTGACTTATTAATGGTCTTTTTCCTGAAATATGAGACTAAAAATTGGACTATAAATATCTGTGAAGGGATAAATTAAATGTTTTGGAGTATTTTTCTTCCACCTCAAATCTTATAGGCTCTTCTTAAATTTTGAAGTATAAATGGAGGATTTGCAGGGTCGAGAGCCAGGGAATTGAAGAAGATATACTTTAGGCTTGTCAGCATTATAAGTGACATAACATTTATTTACGTTCCATACTGAAAATCCTGAGACTATCGGGGAAAACGTTCCTTCATCGTTTTTTATTTCGTGGAAACAAGCATTTTAAAAGAATTTACGCAATGTCGGCATTTATTTGAATCGTTATAACAGTCAGCGTCAATATGAGGCACACAATCTGTAAAACGCAGAAAAACATAATAATTTTAATATAATCTGGGTAGGAAATTATTATTCAAAATATAAAAAATTAAGCTCATTGACCCATTGAAATTTTAGTCTAACCTCTCCTGTAAGAGAAATGTTAATGACGAAGAAACTTCCTATGCCGAACCTGTCGCCCCGTATATCCTCCAAAAATAAAACCAATTCCTGCTGGTGTATTTCTTTAAAACCCTGATTTTTTTCCATCCATCGCTTCATTTCTTTCGCCTATACAAGAAAGATAGAAAATGTAAACTGCACGCACATATATCAATTTCCCAACCACAAATTGAACGTGTTATAACAATGAATTCATCCAAACAATTTTTTCTCACCAGGGTATTGACCCCGCAGCAGCAGGCCAAGAAAATAGCCAGGTACGTCAAATAAATCGTTGTGTCAAAACGATTCATGAATCCCGGGAGATTGAACATGTCAATAATATGGATAGCAAAATATGGGGAGCAGTACAAGGAGTAGACACAACAGTGCAATCCAAAGGTCCGGTTAAAAATTTGAGTTATTCTTTTGTGAGCCTTGATCATGTCCAAAACCTGGGAAATATTTGACCCAATACACGCAATAATTTTTACTGTTTCAAGAGGGAAATCCTGGATCACCTGCACTAAAACTCTATAAAAAAGACTCCACACCTCTCTATTCGTGTATATTCCTGATGCTATCCCTCTCCGCACATCATACGCAATGTTGTACATCAAGATAGAAGAACTTAGACCAATGGTGTCAATAAAATGAAGCACAAGTGAATTATGGAAATTGACCATCAAGTTGAACATAAGCAAAAGCGGGTAGAAAATTGAGTTCTCCCAGGATCGTCCCATGGGAAAAATCTCATTCGCTGAGGTTTCCACGGCAGAACAAAACCCTTCCCAACTCCACTCTTCCATTCCCCAAGTCAAGCAAAAATAAAAATATACTGGAACGATGTGCATCAAGAAAAGAGCCGTGTAACCTGTGGTTCTCTGTAAGCAAAATATCCGCAAATATTGCTCACGAACAAGTTTTTTGTAACTAGTATTATGTAAATAAAATAATTTTCAAGCGGTACCCAAATTGAGGTGGAGCAAGCAACTTTCAAAATTGGAGACGTTTGCAACTCATGGAGGAACTCTTGAAGCACACTCCGGTTCAGCCACCAGATGGCTTTTGTAGAGAAATCAAACACATAAATGCCCAAGAGTGACATCAAATCAAAATAACGGAATGAGTCCGTCTTGGCCGTCTGAACATACGTGAAGGCATCAAGTATCCTATATTTGGTGACGATAAGTCCCAGGAGATGTAAAATGATCCACGCTACCTAAAACATCAGTTCAAAACTAATTGAACATTTTTTCCAGCTATTTTCAATAAATAAGTTAATATAATCGAAATCACACATAAATTGTGTACCCTTTGATAGCGGGGGGAGGTCACACAAAACATTTGAGATTTTTTTTCAAATGAAATTCTCCATGGAACCGTGAAGGTATTTGAGGTGAAGAAACTCATTATTCGTAGATACTTCAGCCATCCACAATTTACCGGGGATTTTCGAGTCGAGTGTTCTCTCTCCCTTTCCGTAATGTCAGTTATCCTATCCACATCCATCTGAGGCACTCTTGGGATTTTAAATTGACGTAGTATTGTAGTTTCTTCACGAGCTTGATTCACAGCGATGAAAACTATATTCGTCAAACGTCAGTGCACATAAACGACTTCATTCACCCAGACTTGTTTGAATAAGAATTATTAAGATTCTGAAATATGTAGATACTCAAGACTTCATAATTATTATTATACCGTTGCACAGGTGAAAGTCAGGGTGTATTATGCAGCACTAGGCTTGAGTGGCACGATAATAATTATTATCGTAATAAAATTATTGTTACTACATTTGCTTTAATAGCCAAAGCTTGTATTTGTGATAAAAGTACAAGCACACGTGGATCAGATAAAATGGATCAATTTACACTTAGGATCAATTCGCAATAAGTTTAATTGCAAGTAAATATGCATTTGATCCTTTCCCCCTACAAATTACATAATCATTGGGTTTTTGGAGAAGAGTAATTTATCACACTAAAACATTTATTTGGAGGATCTTCAGTGTTTAAGAGGGAAATTTGGAACATTTTTAGTCTCAATAAGAAGACCGGCTGCTCCGATTTTAATGAAAACATGCGCTTTTAGACATGATAATGCCAAAAATGTGTGAAAAAGAAGACTTTACAAATTAAGCTGTAGTTTGGTACCGCTAAGTAATATGTTGTTGAAATATTTACCAATTTGAAGCAAAGATGTACGGGTATCCAGATCTGCATTGTGTAATAACACCAAAGTTTGCCGCCTTAGTACGGTCCACCCACAGGACCACAGTTGAGAAAGTTGATATTTTCTCGAAAATTATTGAAACAGCATTTTGTTTCCCCCATATTTAGCGCCGTGAGTTAATAAATAGTTATTTTTTTTGTAAAATACCTTGTATTTGGACATACTCATGATGGCAAAAGTTTCATTGAAATCGGAGCAGCCGAACTTAGTGAGGCTAAAAACTTTCCAAATTTCCCTCGCACTTATGTCTAATTGTAAGAATATTCAAATATAATCATGAATTGAGGACTAGATTCAAACTGGAATAAGTCCACTGTTGTAAATTTTACAGGAACCGCAAAAAAGAGTCATTTCTTTCATGACGTAGGTACTCCACATGTGATGATTGTAAAAAATACTTCCATGTAATGTACAATAATTGTTGGCATATTTTCGGAATTCCTACATCACCCCATACCATGGGGTAAAAATACAAAGTTTTAAAAACTGTGGACTTATTCCATTTTGGAACTGAAATGTCAAGTTTAGCATTAAAACTTAAATGGACTTATTCCATTTTGATTCTGAAACAAACGTGGATTGGTCCCAGTTTAACATTGTAACGGATCTTACCGGGCATATTACGGCATGATAGAGGCACATATCCACCCTATAGTTCAAATGGTGGAAAGTCCTCCCATAACTCTTACATTTTTTGAATTTTCCAAAATTTTGGACTTATTCTAATTTGATTCTAAAGTCCTCAATTGTCGAAATGGAATAATAATAATAATCATAAACAGATGAAATACTCGTCCCCAAAAACCTCTCATCAAATGAATAATTTTGATGGACAAAATTTAAAAATGCATGCTTACTTAACATTAGAACTTAAACTTAAGAGGATATCCATGTAATTTTGTCAAACGTATTGTCCACTGTTGTGTAAGTTACACACGCGGCTCGAAGGGTCTATGTTTAATGTAGCACAAAGCACAATAATTATGTAACCGTGTCATCGATTTGCTAATAAAAATAACTAGCGAAGCATGCAAATTTTTGGCAATATCATTGTGTGGGTTCTAACCGAGAGTAGTGGCATAATCAATTTTTTCCGATTGTAGGGTACTTATACAAAATCCTTCTCCTTGCGTACGCTATTCATGAGCAGGATAATTCATGGGAGGTCCTATGAAAATGCAAAATGTTGTATCAAAAAAGTGTTTTCACAAAACACAGTTGATTCTCTGTATAGTGAAAGCCAAGACGAGGAGGTCAACGCTATAACGAGGAAACATGACACCAAAACTATAATAACTATATTTCCGTTACATTCCTTGTTGCATTTCTACCACTGCATCTCACGGTCAACATTGTTATGTATGTGCATTGCATGACATCATTCAGTTAACTATTGTGAAATGATCAGAGTAAATAACATTTATTGGAATGTATTGAATCATGAGTAATTGTGTATAAGAGCGAGAGCTCAAGCTCTCAGCAGGACCTTCCACTGGGATCCGCTCTCAGGAGCTGATTCATTCTCTCAGTTCTGTTTGACTCAAGAATAAATACTTAACCTAAACCTTAAGATCTCCGCATGTAGCTTCATTAGCAATACTTTGCCGTTTGACTCACGCATCCCACTCACACACTCACCACATTGCCCAATACTCAACCCACGAGTACATAACAACATAGAGGGGAAACGGGTTTGTGCAAGGGTGTAATTGCAGGCATAGGGGGTAACTTGTTTGGTAAAGGGATAATGGTTAAAATATGAGGGTAAATATTTCGTTAGGGGGTAATACGGTGTAATGAGAGGGTCGAGGGGGGTAATGGTGAAGGCCCATTTAAGTAATTCCCATGATAATGACCCCTTGAATAGCATTCAGAGGAATTGCATGTGGGAATTAAATTGGTTCTTACCAACAATTATTCAACCTATGTTATAGCATGCATTGCAAATAAGTATATTTTTCCAGTAGGATACATGGTATGTTTACTGGATATTACAAGCTACCAAAGGTGGGCAAACCATTCGCTTAAGCTAAATCCTATATAAATTTTGAATTTTAAAGTGTGCCTACATTTTAGCCAAAACATTTACTTCCAGAGTTTTACGCCTACATCCTTGAAACGACATTATTAATGACACACTAGGTCGTTATTTACCCATAAATTTCAGCTCGTATAATTTTACTACGAGATCTTATACAAGAGGGATTTAGACTTTAAATTGTATCCATTAAAATCTAAAAACTGGCAGTTTCGATCGTCTTAAGTAACCGGAGCTGGAATAAATTATAATTATTCTTGAAAACTGTTTAGGGATGTAAAACACCCCGATAATTTCCGAAATTGAATCCTTTCGAACCAGACCATTCTACACTGAATAAAATATTGGGTCAAACAAATGTTAAATCCATTAAAATCAACTAGCAATCAAGAACGTCTTACACAAGCGAAGCTCGTGTTATTACTGTTCTAATTAGCTCCATTATTGTTCAACACTCATGACGGAAGTAAAATACCCAAATAATTTCTCTAATTGAATTTTTCCCCAACCTGACCATTCAACATATAGATTAAAAGCTTATGTCAAACGTAATAGAAAAATAATTGTAGCTTTAGTCTCAGTCTTAAAAACTGTTAATTGTCCTTAATTACCAATGACAATGTCAGTAAGTCACTCATTAGCGTAAAAGTTGAAAGAATGCCCATTCATATTGTCATACGTCATTTCGTTCCAATGTACCGATCAAAAGTCACAGCAGGACAAACACAGTGTGTTGGAATTGCAAACTTTCAGTCCCGGGCTGTTGTGCTGCAATGGGGAAACTTCTACTGTTTCCCTTGTCTGTAAAAACTTCTGAATGGCTCACAATAACTCAGTGAGCTACGAAAATTATGGATATCGTCGGCTAAAGTCCAAAAGGAGCTATATGCAGAAATCGCTTAAACGGGAATTAGCATGTACTACCATGTATAAGCGAGTTGTGCATATAGCTCCTTTTGGACTTTAGCCGACGATATTCTTAATTTTCGTTATTCAATTCGCCATATCTAGTATTCTTATCTTCGCAGGGAGGGAGGATATAGCGGAAATTGCATTTGAAGGTCGTACGTATCTACATGTAGGGATGGGGGACAATTCAAAATTGTGGGGTACCACGTTAAAAATGGGATACTTTGTTGGAGTTTTACCATGGAAGTGGAATTCTTCCACCATATCCTTGGAGACAACGTCATCAAAATTGAAAAAAAGGCATTGTTTCCTCAATGTCTTGGTCTTGTTTGTGTACATCTCCACGCTCACGATTCGTTATGTCCACGTGAAGTATTTCCGTGTAGAAAAAGTAAGTGGGGGTGACATGGCGGATTTCCAACCTCTTCTTCTCACTGCAATTACTTATTTCGTACTCCTCGTGAATATCGCTTGGAACTGCGACTTGCACAGGCATCTTTCAAATAATCTGATCTGGCTGGGAGGGAAAAATAGCCGGGACCGAAAGAGACGTAAGAATAGTTCGGGAACATTTCAAATTAAATAAAAATATAAGACAAAATAAAATATATGTACATTAATTTTCATGCAATACGTAATTTCAGGACGAAGATTAACAAATGAAAATGCACCTTCAAATCCCATTCGTTGGATGGTTATGTGCTACGTTCTTGTCATGCTCATCTACATTGTGAGGTTAATAGCAGAGCCTGGGAAGATCTACCACTTGACTGGGTTCTTAGAGGAAAAACATCAAGGAAGTTTCCTTCGGGTGGCTCTGTCATTTTGTACCTTGTACTGTTGGCTCGTTCAGTTTTTTGTCATGCATTGGGCATGTCTGATCGTATTCTATCATGGCAAAGTCATGAGCTTGTACCTGTGGTGAGAAAAATGATAAATATAACCCTAATTTAAAACCAATAAAAAACCATTTCTTTGACGTGCACTTCATTACAAATTATAAAAATGTGTATTTTTTGACAAATATGTATTATATGTTATATTTCACGACCATTTGTCTTGGGACTATGTACCATATTATTTTAAATACAATTTCTAAACAGGAATATGGAGCAAAGAGGAGGGATTTCTTCAATAAATTTCAGAAGAAAAGCAAAGGAATACAATGCGATCCGAGTCCATGCGCGGTATCTAAATGAGCTCTGGGGATTTATGTACACCGTGCTATTTACTAATATCGTCGCGGCTGTCACATTGAATTTGTTCCAGGCAATCGTGGCACTCAAACTGAAAAGCTTGGTAACTGCAGTTTCCACGTGGCTTCTTGTCCGCTCAGTAGTTAACACTACAGCGGAATTTTATGAAACGTCTGAAGAAATGCTTCACAAATGGCGACGTGCTTCTCCACGAAATCTCTGGTTTCGAAAATATTTGCAAAGCATTGAGCCCTTGAAAACGCAAATGGGTTCATTCGGTTTCGTAGACCGGCAAATGAATCTGACTCACTTGGGCGTTATCATTGATTATGCTGTCACTTTAATTGTAGCACACCAAAAAACTTGAATCTGCAAGCAATAAGTCTTTGGGATTGACGAGGCGCACTACGACCTCTGCCCGTTTGAGGACTCCTATCATGTGAACAGGGATTTATCAGAACATATTAATATTTTTGTTGCAGCTGTACTACTCGTTGACTGACGTTATTGCAAAATCTGGAAGAAACCCCTTTAGAGGAAATGAACCATTTTTAATGTTTTCATTCATGTTAGGAGTAGCTGAAGTAGTAGGTTTGAAGTGGATGGGCCCATGGGGATATCAGCGAAAATTTCACGCATTTTGATATTGCATTATTTATTCCAGAATGAATTCCATTAAAGCACTATGTGGTACAGTAATGGGGAAACTCATATAGGTTTCCCTGCCTGTGTCTTCTGCACGGCTTGTAAAAGTTCAATGACATGACAATTCTGACAGATATTAAAATTGGCTTTCAAAATCGTCATTGTTCTAATTTTTATGATAGAAGAGAGGGAACATAGAGCATCTCCGCATCCTTGAAAGATAAACATAGCGCAGTGGCGATTTTGAAAGAGAATTTAAAGATCTTTCAGAATTAACAAACATCATTGAAATATGACTATCCGTTCAAAAGTTACAAGCCGGGTAAACTTTATAAAAACTCCTATATTACAACACCTCAAAGAAGATAGCAGTTCCGATAAACTCCTTTCGGCTCGAATAATTTTACCGAGATAGGAAGTCTAAAAATGCTTCAAAAATTAAATTGAATCCATTATAATCTAACTGGCAATTGTGAACGTCTTGTGTTAGCGGAGCTGGACTAATTATTATAGCTTCTTGAAAACTGTTTCCGGAAGTAAAAATCCCTGATAATTTCTGAAATTATTGCATTCTTCCGAAACAGGAAATTCTTCACTGATTAAAAAATTGGGTCAAACGAATGTACATCCATTAAAACCAACTAGCAATTAAGAACGTCTTACACAAGCGGAGCTGGAATAATTATTATAGCTTCTTGAAAAATGTTTCCGGAAGTAAAACACCCTGACAACTTCTGAAATTGCAAGCTTTCGAAACTGGAAATTCTTCACTGATTAAAATATTGGGTCAAACGAATGTTAATTCTATTAAAATACTCCATGAGAAAAATTACTCAATTTAAACTCAATTCTCAGTATTTAGGTTTGTATGCTCAGAGGTGATTGCTTTCTTGAGGATGAAATTTAATTGGAAAACTTAATTAACAAACAGTGAGTGATAACTGTCACGATGGCTTGTCAAACATTCCAAGACTTTCAAATAAATTCCGCTTTGTAAATTGTTTTCGTCTATTTGTCTAAAGGACTTACACAATGTCGTCCAGACTTATATAAACAAAGCAAATAAAACTGTAATAGTTTTCTAACTTGAAATAGCAGGCGGTTCGCCATCATTTAATTAAAAGATGGTCTTTATATACTCGATGGGAAAACCTACTCAATTAAACCTTAATTCTCAATTCGTAATTGAGTTTCCGTGCTGAATGGTGAGCGCTTTCTTGAAGAGGAATTGGAAAACATATAGGAAAGGAGTCAGTTCTCTCCCTCAGCATCTGCAACTGCAGAGAAATTATTTGGTTGCTCATCCTTTAATCAAGTGCATCCCCTGTATAGTGAATTCCTCTCCTAATTGTGCAAGAAAAAGACTGAAATTGCCCACGGTTTAAGTTTTAGTTAGTGAACAAAAATTTACCCAAATCTGGCATGATGACTTTGAAATTATTTCAAAGGGTAGATAATTTCATCTGTAATTTTGGAGCTTTGGATGTAACGCTCAAATGTTTGCGCTCAAAATTATTCACGAAAAACGAGAAAACTCGGGGAATGTATTCATCAACGGTGAAAAAGTACATGTACAAAGGTTTTTGGATGTCCACCCTCCTTGGTTTCAGCCCTTTTGAGTGGAATGGAAAAGAAAATGTCTTCTTTTGTACGAAGTCAGCGTGGAGGAAATTCTTTTGGTATCTGAACATCTTTGCAATGTCATTCTACGTTTCCTTCCTTGGGTTCCAACTTGTAAGATTGCAAGACCATCCAAAGTATGGGTCAATGAAGCCCATGCTCATCATGCTCGCTGCATGTTTCATATGGTCTCTTATCATTCACTTGTTTCTTCTGGAGCATTGTGAGGATTTTCCAGGTCTTATCAAAATGTTGAATAATTACTTGGACGAATTTCAAGGTAAACTTCAACTATTGATTTTTTTAAATGGAAATTTTCATCCGTACAAAAATCAAGCGTTGAAAATTGTATTAAAGTAATAATAAAATTATGACAAAATATTTAGACTCCTATGGAAATGGAATAGGGCGGAAAGTGACATTTATGTGGATTTTTGAGGACGTCCCTAGTGCACTCCTCCCATGTATTTATTACACTGAGCTATTCGTTACAGGATTGATATTTGGGGGTATATTCGTGTGGCCACATTTTAGTATCTTCTTCACATCCCTTGCTGTTGACCCGAGAAATCTTCATTGGTTTGTGTTATTGGCCCAGGCATGTTTACATACATACTTGCTCCTCACAACGATTGGAATTATATTCGTAGTGTATTACCCAATTATACCCTTCCTCTTTTACTCTGTGGATATCATCAATGAGTGCAAGTACGTTATTCCTTTAAAACGATAAAAACTCACAGGGGTACATATTGAGTGTGTGCTAGTACTTTCAAATATGTAGTATGTGTGAATCTTACTCACAAGCATTCCTATCGAGCTGTCACCCCCTTACCTATGGGTTTTACATTTTTTATGGATTGCTACTCTCATAAGAACACCCTTTTGCCATATCACCCTTCTGCAAATCCATTTTTGGATTTTTTAAAAAT
>JAQFXU010003066.1:0-17712 GCA_034693705.1 Spatulosminthurus flaviceps | reverse complement strand
GATGCTTTTCTACTCAGCTGACTATGAGATTACTTTCCAACTGCAACTCAACTAATCTTTATGCAAACCGCTGCTTTTGAGATAATTTAACTTTTTCTGAACCTTTTTATATAGGATGTCCGACTGGGGATTCCTTGTGGATCTGGCCACTATCAACGGTTCCTTATCCAGGCCTCCGGCAGCTCTTCTCGCAACCTTCCTGTTGGGACAGCTCCTTGGCCTCTACAATTATCTCCTTCCAAATTAACTCCAGCCGGTAATTAGCTCCCGTTATCTCACGTACAGTTCAGCACAGTATGCACCGCAATGTTCGCTTATGCCACTCCTTTACAAATTTGCAACTCTCAACTTTTAGGCAAAATACTTCTTGCCTCATAGGAAAATTTTCACGCACAACCCCAAAATTTTCCAAATTTTCTGCAACTGTCCGGACTAATCCCTACACTTGATTAATCCACTCATTCACGTCCTAGGGAAACTAAACACCTCTTTTATTTCCTAGGTAGCCGAAAACTCCTACTTTCCCGAAGGGAAAAAATTCCAGGCACTCCACTCACAGATAAGGGTACTTGGATCGAATACCCGGCACCTCCGCCAAATGAGGGGATGATGCAGCCTGAGGCTTAAACTCTATGATTGACCAAAGGTCACCGAAGGATGCACTTATCCTACGAATAAGCCAAGAGGACTCGCTGGCGTATGAGAGTGACTATCGTAGGTGTTTATTGAGTGAGTGCGAGTTGACGACTGAGGAGTCTTGGACACAAGTCCAAGCTCCGAACATGTAAATGGCCCGTAGGCAAATGTGATAAATACCCCTATGTATCCTATACATTCCTTATCCTAATACCTCTCACTTACAACACAACACTACTTTAAAATATTTTCAAAGAACTTTTTCATATGAATTCCCTGATTTGAGTAATAATGATTCCAGGCTTTCTGCGTCGCCTACTATGCAAATTAGCAAAAATTAAGACGCAGGACTTACTGAAGTATTGAAGAAATCGTTGGATTCAGAAATTGTACGATCTGAAAATTACGCCAGTTACCCCTAACATAATTCCTGTAACGAAAAATATAACGAAATACCCATGCTGAAATTCGTAGCTAAAAGTCCAACAACACTGAAGGGACTTAAGAAAAATTAATTAGTACAAAAGATTTTGAGACAGACGGACGTGCCCAAGTCACAAGCCATATAAAATCTTAAGTCTCATTGCGAGTGATATTTATTTTAGAGCTGTTTTGTGCTCATTTATTGTTGATATTAGTGAATTCAAAGTTATTGTTGTTCCTGTTAAATGATCATTTTATTTGTGCGTGAAATCAATAATATACATATTTTAGTGAATTAATTATTTCATACATCAATAAATTAAAGTTCAATTATTAAAATTATTTATTCATATGGCATAAAATACAGTGTTCCCGATCTCCTATAATAAAATAAATGTCCCGAAGAACCTTGTTATTAGCTATCGTAGGCAAGTTTGGGCCGAAGCTTGAAAACACAACGACAGTCCGACTTTCCAACTGTATTGATGCCTAAAACGTAAACCTGTGCTGTCTGTCTAGAATGGCTACCATTCTTCATTGATCGATTAAGGATGGTTAGATTGGAGGCATGCAAATATACGAAATCTTTAGTGTGTGTACATACATTAACATTTTGGTGTTGTGAATATAGATTTAAAATGTTTTGACAAGGGCATAAAAATTCAGTATCTAATGTCTGTTGAACAAAATGTCACAGGGGAAGTACTTACTGTCAGTACAAGCAACGCTAGCTCACAATTGCATTTACATACTTTAATTGCTTGGGAGCTTATTCGTGACAAATGATACAGCCTAACTTATAAATAGTGTGCTAAGAAAGAAGGAGCAAAATCCAGTTCATTTCGGCATTGTGGCTTGCGGCGACAATGATAATTCTTTAAGTGGCCGAGGTGGACCACCACTACGCGGCAACTAATAATTTTTTGAGCTTTATCATCCCGGTCTAAAAAGATGATGGACTTCCTGCGCTGATTACAGGTTATGGCTGCAATTTTCAACACGAATACTGAGAATATTTGAATGATTGTGATTTAATTAATTCGAAATTTGTACAGGTAAGGCCATTTCTAATTCCAACTGTTCATAACTCATTGAACATAATCCTGGGTTTGAATACCCGTTAATTGATAACCGTCAATGATGGGAATTTCTGTTGCATTTTCATCTGAAATTTTTTTCACATTGGACTAAAAATATATGTCATAGTATAAACAACAAAAATTTACTAGTCAGATTTTTTTGTGAGGAATTTTTTCTTACATCGGTCTACATTTCGGTTGCATTTTTAACGCTTTAATAATAGTAATCATAACATAGATCCTTTCTGTTGCATCGTAAACAAGTTTTTGGAAAACTTTAGATTATCGCATTCGTACAAAGACATTTATATCCCTATCTAAATTAAGTTATTATAAAAATGCTTCTTGCAAGAATATAAGTTATTATTATTTTAAAGTTAATTGCCACAGTTTGAGAAAAATTATACGAATATCGTGACCACGGAGGTAGTTCAGTAGTCTCTATCTTAATATATACGAATTTATTTTCTAAATAAAACATTAGGATATTAGGAATCAATTAGCACTTAACACAGCTTTTTATCAAATTATTTCCATACTAAATGTCATTGAACATTCAATAATAGACTTAATTGACTCAGCCCGTCAGCCCTCCCAACGGCTTCGATGACACACACGACAACCCCTACAGATTTTCAGAAAATTCACTTTCTACCATAAAAATTCATTCAAAGTAAATCACAAAAGTAGTGAGGTACTCAGACATTTTTTTCCGAGGAAGTTTGCAAAAAAAAAGATTTTACGAGCAATATTGCTTAGCGCATTGGCAGGGTCATAAAATATATCACATTTGCATCTTTCTAGAAATTTGTAACTGAGTGAGGAGCATCTTTCTAACATGTAAACAATTTTTCAACTTTCCGTTTGCAAGCTGTCAAGCTACACTGTCAACCCTTAAGAGTGTTATCTGTTGATTCACTCTTACTTACATATACAACTACACTTATGGCATAGTGCACTACTGGCCAGCATGCAACCTGAATGTTACAGAGGTAAACATTTCCAAGGGTTGCGAAACTTGTTCATCTTTTCAGTAACTGTTGTCTCCTCTTCTTCATTGTTATTCATTGTCCTACATACTAGTGTCTAGTTTCAATGCACTTATGCCCAGTCTTGTAAACTGCAGAGACCAGACTTGAAAGAAAAAAATTATCATTGAAGCTTTTAAATGTTTATTGCACAAATGCTTAATGGTAGAAATGGGAAATCCTTACTTCCACGCAAACAAATGGACACTATTTCCAATCTTCGCGTATTCTATTTCTCAAATATTCATAATCCTTCCTAACTTTATGGTGAATTCCGGTTACTCATCCACAACAGGGCAAGTATAAACAAATTTCATTTCCACAGAGTTTATGTCTTTCGACGAGAGGTCGTCAACCAACCTTGTGAGTTTGGAAGAAATATAGTATGAGCATGCAGATTATTAGGCATTACCATTTTTATAATCATGAAGTAACCATTTAAAGATATTATTTTTATGAGTGGGTGAAAAATATCTATTGACGATGCTATTGATATAGCTATACCTCCGTTGGAAATTATGGCAACTTTCAATTAAGGTGACAGAAGCTCGCAAAAATGCTTCACCAAAAATGTCGAAGACATTTTGTTCAATTATACCAGTGCCTGGTATGCAGTTACGGGTATGATTTCAGTACTGGCAAAGAAGCTTCGCTTGCTTTGCACAAATTTTCGGTAGATTATAGGATTAGGATTATTTAGCTACTTCTTTAATGCTCTTACTTTCTATGCTTTTACGGTGTAGGGCCTTAAAACTTCGCTTGCTTTGCACAAATTTTCGGTAGATTATAGGATTAGGATTATTTAGCTACTTCTTTAATGCTCTTACTTTCTATGCTTTTACGGTGTAGGGCCTTAAAACTTTGACCACTTAATTCGATTTGACTGGAATTTTTTATGATGGAGTCCAATTTTTGTTGGTAAATATGTCACAAATTTTACAACCAAGCAACGGCAAAATTTCGGTAAAATCTACTAAACTTTTAAAGGTACGACCAAAATTTCTGTAATTTGACTAGTGTGATTTTGGTTAGAGTAGGAATCATAAAAAAGTGCGATCACAAACAAAGGACACCATTATTTTAGGCAAAATTTTTATAGGCTTAAACATTTACACTCCATTCTGCGCACCTGTCCGGTATTAGTAAAAACAACCTTTGGTAATTTATTTCAACCCGTACATAGCACTACGTATTGGTTAATTTTGAAAGATACGTAAAAATGTTTTGGAGCTTTTATTATGCACGTTAGTGTGATTAATAGTAAGTTTTAGCGAAAATGAAGTTAATGCGACTTTCTTGTGGATCGATATGAAGTTCGATGCAGTAGTACATTTAAAAAGGCTAAAGCCTGTCAGTAGCGGTCGGAAGTCAGAACACAAAAATGACATTTAGAATATTTGTTGGAAAAGATCACGGTGTCAGTAATTAATTAAGAAGAAGCCAAACTACTTCTGCTACTCTTCCTCTACTGTACTGTACTACACAAGAGACAGAGACACATGCACATGAGAATTGAGAATCAGAAAGAAATCAAGTTTTCCCTCAGATTTCGATTTCATTTTCCCTTGTGTTTTCTTACGGTAGTTAAGTGCATCGAAATGGACTACATGTACCTATTGTTGGCACTAACAATACGAAATAGAATCCTGACCACTTGATTACAAGCAAGGAAAGAGGAAAGATTTGACGAAAATAAATTTTTGGATACAGCTTTGATTTGTAGTTTAGTCCGTCTCATCCACATAGTATACACTACAGGCCATAACATCTCTTCAAGTCAGAGACTTTTCCAAAGCACTAAAAGTTACTAGGTAACTTATGCACACAAGAGTCATGAAGGTGGGGGAGCTTGATTACATGCGGAAAATCTGAGGATAATGATTTCGTTTAAACAAGTTTTGGTGGTGTATAAAACTTGGCACTTTGTGGGAAATTCTCATACTCAGTGTCTTCCTCTTGATCTGTACACATCTCTTCCGAATATATTCCTTCTCACTGCAGTCAACAGATGACTGATTACAATAAATTTTCTTACTGGTGATTTGTTTTGTTGCATGATTTTTACGAGTAGTGGTACAGGACTGGACATTTTTCAAAACCTTTTGACAACCTTTTTTGCAACAACATGAAAAAGTGGGAGGTATTTTTCATGGTTGCTCTTTCAATTTATTCAGAGCAAGCTTATGCACAGATAAGCTATGGAAACTCATTGTCCTCACCAATCACCATCTCCTTAGGACAGGATGCCAGCAATCCCGGATCTTATTATGGCAAGTTTACCTTAAATAATTTACGGAACCAATTTTCTTACAACTTATTTTCAGTTTATCCGGTCTAAATTTATGATTAAGAAGTAAGTTACTGTATGGTATGTATTATATTTGAATTATTAGAAGGTTTTTAATTTTGGCATTTTTAACAGTTCTGCGTCCCCAGCACCTTGTACCTTCTTCCTATGGACCTGCTCAACAACAACAGATTCAACTCACAGCTGTCTTAGACACAGACAGAACACCTGTTTCTGACGTTGGCAACACATTAGCAACCAATAATTATCAATTAAGCTCTGTCTCCGGAAACACTCTACAACTGAATCCTATCTCAGTGGGCCGAATCCAAACTCAAGCACCTGTTTTGCCATTAAATCAACCATTGAACGTCGTTAAGTACACACTGGTCCGAAGCAGTGCGGATCTTCCTGTTTCAGGCGGCTACAAAACCCAGCCTCGTCAAGAGACTACTCAGGATCAAATTGTAGAGGCTGAAACATCTGATGATGCTCCAGAGGATGATGAAGAGGATGACCAGAGTCCCGCGGACATGGATGAAGTTCCAGTTGCGAATGAGGGGGAAAAAGATTCACGCAATAACAATGAGGATGAGGGTGAAGGAGAAGAGGATGAAAGTCAGGCCGAGGCACCTGTCACAACAAAACCTAGTCGTCAAAGAACATCCAACTCTAAAAAGGCAACAAGTGGTAGAAATCGCATGTCAGCTTCCTCCAGAAGATCTAAAAACCGCCCAGTCCAACCTGTGGAAGAAATTGAGGAGGAAGCACAGAGCACCGATGATGCTGCTGTGGAAGAAGAGGGAGTACCACAAGTCAAATCGGAAGAGGAAGAAGTACCAAAAACCAAATCTTCAAGTAGGCGAAGAAATAAAAACAAGCAAGCTCAGGAAGAGACAAGATCCAGTAGCAACAAGGAACGTCGGACCAAAAGCCAACCTACTACCCCACATGAGATGGAACAAAGCACCACAAAACCTAAATCCAGTAGCAGAGTAAGAACTAGCAACGGAGGTAGAAAGGAAGCAGCCAGTAACCAAAGTCCATCGCGTAAGTTCAAGCAAACTGGCAGGCCAAAAAAACCATCACGTGTTCAGAATGAAGTTACAAAGGGTGATCAAAGTGCACAAGGTGGGTATTCCATTTCACCTGCTGCTGTCGAAAGTATTTCTCCTGGAGATGAAATCAGTAACCCTGCTGATTCGGGACTGGTTGATTACGGTGCTCACCTTCAGTTGGCTCCTCTCAATCCTGAAAGTCAAAATCAAGTTTTGAGCAACTTAATCAACTCACTTCAGAGAACTACTCCTCTGAATGGAGGAATCGCATCACAAGTTCCCTCTCCAGTTCGAGGTAGCCCCTTGAATAGTCCATCTCAAGCACTTGAAAATGGTTATTCTAGTCAGCAACAACAGCCAGTTCAAGGTTCTAATATTCCCAACAGCAAGGCTGTTAGCTTGTCGGGTGGCGGGATGGCGTCTGGAAACTATGGAACCCAATCTGGGATTGGCTCGTCTGTAAGTTACTCAACTGGAGCTCAATCTGCTGGAAGCCACTCAAATGGAGGACAATCTGCTGGAAGTTACTCAATTGGAGGCCAATCTGCTGGAAGTTACTTAAGTATAGGCCAATCTTCAGGCGGTTACTCAAATGGAGGTAAAGCTAACGGAGGCTTCTCAAATGGAGGCCAATCCGGTAGAAGCTACTCAAATGGAGGCCAAAGTGCTGGAAGCTACTCAAATGGAGGTTCACCTGCTGGAAGTTATTCAACTGGAGATTCATCCTCAGTAGATTTGTCCTCACAGTCTGGAAGCCAGTCATCAGAAGATTTCATGCCTGGAGATCTTTCACCTGGAAGTATATCCTCCTCCCCTGATATTCAAGTAGATTCAGAAGTGGAGTATCGAGTAGTTCCAACCTTACGGTACGAAGTAGCCAATGGTAATTACATTGTCCCCTCTTTAGATGGGGATGATCGACGAATTAATCAGGCTGGTGATGTTCAGTCATCCGAACAACCAACTCAGAATCAAATCACTTCCCAATACCAAACACAGGGTCTATCTCAACAGCAGAATTCCATTCAAAATCAGGACCAGCAGCAGCTAAACAACCAGCACTATGGTTCAGATTACGACGATGGACTTCAAACCGGAAGTCAAGATGGTTACGTAAGACCTCAGCAAGGAGGACAAAAAGGTGGACATAATAACAACCAAGGGCAAATTGGTGGCCAAACCAATAACCAAAGGTCTCAGTTTCAAAGCCAACCTTCCGTAACATACGGAGTCCCCGGTAATAACTATCCCGGTGAATACACTAATGATGGATGGGGGTCTTCTCAAAACTCAAATGAAGCCTCATCTCAAGGTAATGGTAACCAAGCCTCCAGTCAGTTTGGAGATAATGGTATTACCAACCAAAGGCCCATTCAATCCGACAACGATTATGGACACCAGTATGGTGCACCCCCTGGTGGCGAAGGCACATCAGCAGAGATGGCACTTAGTATGAACCAAAACCCCAATGCGATCTCTTCCCCTTTGTTTGGAGTTGGAAATCCGGATGCTTTCAGTACACCCCAAGGATATGAACAACCACAAGGTGGAAACGGGATCATTCCTCAAAACAACTTAAGAGAAGCGATCAATCTGGTTTCTTTGTTCGCTCAGTCTCAAGTCACTGGTCAGAATACAGTGGCTGCCGAAAACGGAGCCGCTACTCAATTCTCCGTTTCTCCAAGCCAGGTTTTCATCCCTACACAAGAGGCTGCAGAAGAAATTTTCCGGGATCCTGGTCAAAACATTCGGAACTCAGCAAATGGTAATCAAGGTTCCGAACAGGAAAGCTCCGAACTTCAGAATTCCCAGTATCATTCTGGTTACAGTAATCAACAATTGTCACAAAATGGCTTCGGCGGAGGAAATCAGTTGCATCAAGTCCAACAGCAATCAGGGTACAGGGCTCAGCAGATGTCTACACAAAATGCAGGCAGTCAACAACCACAATACAAGCGTCAGCAACTAGGCTACAGTAACCAGGGATCCCAGGACAGTTTAGATTCCCAAGAATATCAAAACAGTGCAAGGCCTCAACAATCTCAAAACGGCGTAAGATCCAAACAGTTTCAAAGCAGATTAAGACCCTCCCCAACTCAATATGGGTTTAGACCCTTTCAGTCTCAAAGTGGATTAGGATCCGCTCAGTCTCAAAATGGATTAGGATCACTGCAACAGCAAAGCGGAATAGGATCTCAACAAGGCTACAGACGTCAGTCATCACAAAATTTCGTGAATAGCGAACAGACTCAGACCCCTCAACAAGGTTACAGGACCCAGCAACGGCCTACGCAAACCTCAAGCGCTTTCAGGAATCAGCAAACCCAAATCCAACAATTAGTTTATCGAAACCAAGCCCAGCAGCCTACCCAAATCCAACAACAATCTCAGGAAGAAATCTACGATGGCGAACCAGCCCAACCTTCATCCCAACAAGTGGTACAACAATATAATAGACTAAGTCAGTCATCTCGTCAGCAACCAGGCCAACAACAAGCTTATGGAACTCCCGCCAACTCTGACTCAGACATTTCATCCGAAAAAACCAAAGTGACCAATCTAAGCCTGGCCTACCCATCAAAGTCCTACGGGGGCCGAAGCCAACAGCAACCAATTGAAGGAACGGCAGGTAAAGCTACACAAACTATTTTCAGAACCATTTCCAGCCTTCTCACACGCTCTTACCGACCCCAATAATTAGTCAGGGGAATTGGAACACCTTTTAGTTCTTCTTAAATTTTATAAACAGCTTTCTCAAAGTGATTTGAAATACTAATTTTCTACATGTCTACAAATTACAAGCATGTTGATGTTGTTTTTTTACCATTTTGTTTCAATGTGAATGATTGTGTGATTGCAATTTGAATGATGAATGACTGACGTATGAATGTGCGAGTGGTATGAATGAGACTCAAATGTTGGTTGTGTACTAAAAAAGTGCAACTGAACCAAAAGGCATTATTAGATTACGCTCTTGCTTTTTCAACCTTATTGAGAAACAAAAGTAAGTCAAGTACCTTGAACTCTCGTGTCACACAATAAAACTTTGTACCGAGTGAAAACTAAGTTTTTATTTTTACTTCCACCAAATTTGTATGAAAATATATTTGACGTATTTTTAAGTCTCATAGTTTAATTGCTGTCATTAGGGTTTTTATGAAACAAGACCTTGTTGTGCATGCTCAATAATGGAAGAAATTTCATAGATTCATTTTCTGCGGATTTTCCTTCGACGATATCTTGTTTTTTTTACTTCCTAATATATGAACCCATTGGTAGTACATAGCAGGGAATCAAGGAAAACGACTCAAAACTATCACATCCTAAGGCACATACACGTTATAGCTCCAACAAAAATAAAATTTGAGCGGCTTTCATTCAAGAATCCAGAAAACCTTTTATTACTACTCGTCTTCCTTGTAATCTATCATCTCTCGACATGGTAGGACTGGTAGGAGTGAGGAGGAAGAAAAAGTGAAAGGCATGCTCTTCACAGGCTACTGCTTACTCTATAGTTAACATAATAAAGTGCACATGATCGGTCAGTTTGCTGCGATTGTATACGTGAACGCGTGCTAACTGTTCAGTTTAAGATGGGCATTAGCATAATTCACTATTACAAGGAAAAGTGAGAGCTTGACTAGTTTTCAACTTAAACTCTTTATGCCTTTTGTAAATGTGTTTACGATAACAGTTTTAAAGCTTGGGTAACGTCAATGTACCGAGGGAAACTAAAGGTCAAAATATTTTGTCACCATTTTTACCGACAAAATTGAAAGTAGGCGTTAAACCCAAGGAGTAAGCTTTGATTTTTTGTGCCATACAACGTGTAAATACGTTGGAGGAAAAATTTTTGTGCACCAAATAGTAGATTACAGAGACGATTTAATCTATTACCTCGAAATACCTTTGGGCATTGCCGACTCAGCAGATATGTATGTACTTAGAATGTACTTTGGACGACATTCTTTATAATAGCTGACGCAAATCCATACAAATTAGTTACAATAAATGTACCACATAAAAATAATTGCTGCTTGAGTTTATCATGGTAATTTTTAACGGTTATGAAATAAAATGCTAAACCCATTATCATTTTGCAGTACTACTAAAGTGACTGCGTTTTCTTACTAATACGATACTCGTACCGTACCTACAGGTACTACATGATTCACTCGTACAGGGACATTGCAGTACTTGAAATACTCTTTTAGGGTTAAAGATAGCCTGCATCCTGAGCTTCCTGTCCTCCAATTTCAATATTTTGAAACTGTACTTAAATTAAGGGATTTAATAGTACTTGCGAATGTAACATAGACAGATTGAATATCCCTGAAAATTTTTATAAAGTCCTATAATTTACGGTATATTGGTATATATTTACATTGTATCACCCCAGCTTCTGAACTTTAATCTGTTTCCGTACTTCTGGCATTTTGTATTTTGTCCTAAGATTTAATCTTAAAATTGACTCGCATGACGAGTGACAAAATATATTCAACATTCATTTTACATCCAGGAACGTTTTTTAAATTGGCACAAGTTTTTAAAAGTGCGATAGGGTTATTTTGGTAAAGTCAAAACTAGTATTGATAAAGGAAAAATTATGAATAGAAAACTCTTTCTGAAGTAAAGAGAAATACATGCTGTTGTCCACCTGTTGCAGAATTAAGGATCAATAAATCAATATTTACATAGCTAGGTATGTCATCCATTAAATCTGCGCAGCCTGACAATTTATTAAAGAGCCTTTGCCACGACAACAACAGTATCTTCACCTCGCCTGGAGAAAGTACCGACAGAAGAAAAAGCCAGAAGGTAATTTATTTCTATTTAGTAGGCTTTAAAATCAAATAATGTTACAAACGATCATTAGTTACTGTTGAACTTCGTGAATCGTCATACTACTTTGATTCTCATTAATTATCACTAATTTTTCAAGTCAATGTTCACTTGTCAAGTTTACTCATTTGCTATAAAATACAAAACATTCTTAAATCTTAACAATTTTTCTTTCTTAAATTCCAGCCGCCGTTGAAGTCGTAAAAAATAAGCGTGCAAATATGTATCATATTTGGATGAACCTGTATTTAAAATTTCAAGCTTCAATTTTTCCATAAAATTATATCTGTAAACATTTCGTTTTCTTAAGAATGGAGTCGGGAAATGGATTAAATGGGGAAGATCATCCGAATTCATCTACGGATGTCTCCGGTGAGATGAGTGAGCAAGAGGAATTGCCTGATATCGATTATTATCACCCGGTTTTCCAACCCGCGCCCGCCAACTCCATTCAAACGGAATACCCTGAGAAATGCCATTCTGAGGATTCCATGCAGAATTACCGTCGACGATCCAACAGCGAACAGCTACTAGACAAAGCTGGACCGAACAAGCGGAAAAAGTTGGAAAGATTATTTTTGCTGCAATTTGATTGGTTCAACACAAAACAAAAATTTGGAGGCGCATCATCTCCACCTAGCCGAACATCAAGAATTCATTGTTCCCACAGACGAGAAAATACAAATTCAGAATTGCGAAGTCAATTGGATCATCCTCACAATCAAAACCAGAACTCAACAAATACTAAGGAGAAAAGTGAAATTCAATCACGTCGTTCTAAAAATTCTCCAAAAAGCCGTCAATCTCCAGTTCGTCCATACTCAACTCCGAGCAACTCCGATGCTCTTCCAAATCTTTTTCGCAATGTGGAACTGTTGCCAAAAAAAAGTCCAAACACCAAACTCACAACCCAAGAACCTCGGCATAACCGCGAGACATCACAGAAATATCCTCAAGTACAAAATTACAAATCTACGAATCTCAGTTATGAGAGGACGGAGATTAAAGACAATGTTTCCACACCAGGAATGTAAGTTAAATTAAATGCATTTACACAAAACCAAAGCCCATGAAAATTAATCCACAAAAGGAAAATCTATACACTTTAATGACTAATCTTGTATGTATTTTTTTGCACAGGTTTGAGTTCATGCATAAAGTACCTACGGGCTACACCATTCCCAAACGTTCGAATGGGATGCCAATTCCAACCTGATTTTACTAAAAGTATCAATTATATTCACACTTTTTACTCACAAAATAATTATAGCGATTGTAGAACATATTTGCAATGTGTCTAGTATAAAATTTTATACTTATCACAACTTTTTGATGCTGAATGTATTTGTGCTCTCTTGAAAAAGGCAACCAGACAACGCGAACGTTTGTGTCAACTCCACTCTGTTCTATAGCTTGTTCACTGACAATAGGCAACCCTTTACGTATGGCCTGTATACAACTTATAGCACTTAAATATAGAACTTATAAACCAAAATTTTACATGCAAAAATGTCATGTGTAGGTGCTATAAATTTTATACGTGAGATACGTAAAAGGTTGCGCTAATGAGGCCATTTCTCATGGGAGTACAAAAAGTATTGCAGAGTATATATTAAAGAAGGTTAAAAGATCTGACAAAGTGATGATTTTTAGAGGTGGACTTAATGTAAATCTATTTGAAACCCTAACCCTTATCGGCTGCAAATCATTTGGACTGTTTTAGACATGTTTTATACACAATCAATTATTATTGCATCAGCCTTGATTGATGAAACAGGATATTAAGAAGTACTGTTCTGAACGTTAAAAGCTAGATTAATTTACTTAAAATATTATTACATATGTCATTATAAAATGCTGCCAACGTAAGTAGTAAAAATTTCATTGAAAATAATAGAAGTACTGAATAACATGTTTATTTGCATTTCCAAAAAGGAAATATTTTCACAAGTATTTCAAATCATACGAATTATTAACTCACATTATTATTATGGTAAGAGTAGTACCACCGAGCGGTCAAGGAGTCCCAAGCATCAGTCAAGGACTATATGGTAGTACTAATAAGGTATTAGTATGTCTTAACATATGTATTTAGCCTGTTTGTACCTAGTATGTTTGTTTACTAATGTTTACTCCCTAATTATAAATCTTACTCCGTCGCTAGTTGTAGTCAAATCAAATCCTTGTCACCCACACTTAAAAATTATGTAGAAACCAAACTGCCATGCCTGACCACACAATGACCTGTAAATCTACTCCCAGCATTCGTCTAGCAGCTTACGGTAAATCCCACCTGAGCTATCAAATCTTATTGTTAGAATAAATACCTAACATTTTAAAACGCTTTCCCCAGCAATTTAATAAGTTAAATTTCCGAAAACAACTTCCTTCCTTTTATTTATTTTTATACGAATACGAATACGAATACGAATACGAATACGAATTTATTAAGGAATCTTTTCGGGCGGCGCCCATATCATCCATGAGTAGCATACATAGTTCAGCAATCACACGAAATTAAATCACTAAAATTTTTCCTTTTGATACAGTTATTAAAAAATCTATAAAAATTACAAACAAAATCACAAGAAGGGCTTTTGAAGAGCGCCCACAAACTATGTTCACTTTCGAAATAATCTTCAATTCCTTTACATTTATCAATCAATACTTTCCTTGGTACATTATACATGTAACATTTTGCAATGATGTGAAACAGAGAGTTTGGTACCATGAGATTACAGTCTAAACATGTCTCGTCAGGCTTTAAAATGTATTTGTTTTGCATGCAGTAAAAGGTAGAAGAACCTAACCGAATATTGGCTAAAAGACGAATATATTGTAATGGTATATTATATGTTAAGTATCTAGAGGTTGAGAAATGACACTTAATGAATTTGTAACGGGGGTTGTACGTGGAAGAATTAACTCTGTTTAAATCATCGTCGATGAAGGAGTCGTGAGCAACGGCCATAATTAATTGGTAGAAACCAGCCAGATATTCGGCTGATTGAAACTCCCAAACTGCAAGAAAGCCGTGTTTGTACAGGAAGTCTCGGATAAAGTTTGGCCAGCTGGGTTTGGGATTAAAAAAAGGCTCGTTTCTTCCTACGTAACGCAGCCTTTCGTAACAGATCTTTACCAAGCGGGATTTTTCCATTCTCAAAATTTTAAACCACCATCTAAAAGCCCAACCAATTATCCTGTAAGAGACTTTAGTTCTTCCAGTTTCGACTCTTAAAACATGAGAAGGGGTATCGTTTATTTATTTTTATCGCACAGCAAATATTTGTCACGAATTCCTTTATACAGCCAATATAGTTTCTCTATAGAAAAACAAATTAAATTCAATCAGCGGATTCCAATCTTTTAAGTCCCGAGCAAATAATTTAAAGCAATTAAAATTCTCAAACTATTCAATTCATCATAATTCCCGTTCAAGGTTTAAAAACTGAGTAACAATTAAAAAGTTGGATAGCTACAGGTTAAAAAATACATATCCATCCATACTTCAATAAATTAAACATATCAATATCCACCAATTCCAATTCAGCAAAATCTAACCTAGAAATGCATAGGAAATCTGTAATAAAAATGCAACAAAAAGTTTATAGGACTAAAGTTATAATATATAGACTAAGTTAAATACTGGATATTTCTGTGGTTCCTTTCCATGTTTTTCCTATCGCTTATAATTTTTCTTATTTAGATCTTATCCCAACCTTCTTCAAGTTATTTAAACAGGGCCTGTAGAAACTACTAAGTACGGGTTTATGAAAATGTCGTCGTCTATACTTTTATAAAACCGCTACATACTCACTCTTTGTTTAGAGTACGTAGGTCTTTAGATGGTTCTTGCAGTTTCCATGCAAATTCCGGGTTTATGCTTCAGAGGAAAGATAAGATAACACATACTAAATCGTGAATGAAAAATTTAACGGAGTGATTCACTAGTAAAACTTTTGATGGCCTCTTAACAGGGTCACAGACAAAGAAGAAAAACGGGAAGAAAACAAGAAAGAATTCCGAGGGGTCTCTCACTATCATTTCCATTTCTACTGGGGGAGTGGAAGGGAGTGCGCGAGTATTCACACGCTTTTTTCTGCCAAGCGGAGAAGATCGTTTTCATTTCATCTACAACTATATACCATTCAGTCAGCCAGCAAGTCCTTCCCTTGAAAGTGTATTATAACTAAAAACAAGATCGGTACCTTCCAAAACAAGAATAACTTTGTCAAACTTTATTGTGAATTTTGTTTTTTAATATTTATATCTAATAATTTATATTTATATTTTTTGGTTGTTTCCAGTTATGTCAAATCCAGACAAATTCTCACATGATTTACAATTACTAGCGGATGCTGTGAGAGGGTTTACTATTACGTTAAATCAACTCGTAAGGGAGTACAAAGAAAGGATGGGAGATGTACAGTCGCAGTTACAATCTGCTCTCCGTGATGTACAGAACTTAGTAAGAAGTTCCAAAGGGTATACGAGCTCCACGAAAGAATGGGTTAAAAGTGTCGAGCTCACATCGGAGAAGTTTGAAAAGTATTTCAAGACCGGAAAGAGAGAGGAAGAGGAGTTCGCTGAAGTCTCCGACCCCGATGAAATCGATGCAACCTTAAAAACTCATGAAATGGAACTCGAGGAAAAAGAATCTGTGCTCTTGTTCCGACTGGAGAAAGTCTATGACTTAATTAAGCTTTTTAAGACGGACTTAGAAGCTGGAAGTTCTAAAGCGGTAACGGATACGCAAAAAATAACGGAGCAGGTGCAAATTATAAAGGACAGCCACGAGTCAGGTAAAAAAAATTACACTGCATTCATTTTTAGAAAATACCAAAACTTTTACATTTAAGGTAATCTAATTGGGCAAGTGTTGTGTATGCTGAATACCATTACCTGGGTAAGTAATCGTGTTTTATTATAGCCAAGAGGAAACACTTCGAAGATTTGGCTGTGGAGGCTGAGACCTTAAAAAGACGATGTCAGTACTTCAGAAAACCTGTCTCTGTCGCCAGCGAGGAAGTAATCAACATAATGTCCACTTCCTCGGAGGAAGGCGTCGATGAGGAAATGAGTTCATAGTTATTCATCTGATTATCAGCTTGATCCCCATAACATTGGTTGAGTATAAAAATACAATAAATATGATCATTTGTCCGTGTAAAAAATAATAATTGTTTATTATCTACGATAATCATATTTATTGTTCTAGTATGTTTTGCCTCATTTTGTTTTTATAGAATGCGTTCATTTTCCCGCTACGTTCGTCATTTCAGATTGCAATAGCCGGATTCATCATTCATTCATTTCAGCCACAGATCTGCAGTGTTAAAAATAATTATGCGCGCGAACGCTTAAAGGAAGTAGGGGGCAATAATATTTTTAGTTTTAGCACTGCCTATTACAAAATTTTCCGGTCAGGCAATAATCGCCATGGCGGATTGTAAGTTTGTTATGCCTTAAATTCGTCATACAGAACTTGTTTTTTTATTTCCATTCGCAGTAGCTGTATAATGTCATGTAGTTTGTTGAGTTCGGTTTCTCATTAATCGGCAAACCAATTCTCAAAAACAGGTATGCGAAACTTGTCAGCGATGAGCTTGCTCCTGGGTTTGCGGTTGCATATGTGAAATTCGAAGGGCAAAAGCTTGCTCTTAGATTGTCCAGGGAAGAAAATTGGTTGTATTTATGAAAGTGTTTACAGGGTAGTTAAAAAGGGATAAATACGATACATTCTGAAATTCAGTATGCTGAGCTGAAGTAAATACGTGTAGCCTTTTAGGAAAATGATTGTGCATCTATAGCTACAGGCTATTGATTTAGTGTTGTAATTGTCGGTTTGCCAGCACACACGAAGAAAGAATTGAGCTGGAAAAATTTCACGAGGCCAGCAATAGAGAAGGCAGTATTTCAAATTCCCGAAGGAATTTCCGCTACTTGGCATCAGTATCCCTCATATTTTGGTTCGTTTGACTCACTCGCGTAAGTTGAGCTTAGTTCATATCTGAATTTGCGCGAATACCCCCGTGACTGTGACGATTATATTTCTCAGGTAACGTAGTAATGACTTGAAGATCTACATAGGTGAAAACTCATACTCAGTTTTGGGTTATCAATCATCTTCATCAGGGAAAGCAAGAAGAAATGGCACATGTAATTAAATCTATACCTTTGGTCAAGTTTCCAAGGAACGCGATGGTTTACGCAAAGGGATAAAATTAAACGGGCAGTATTTTAACTACAAGTGGCAGTATACTCCACGGCAGTGTATTTACCTCATATGGCAGTATTTATATTATTGGGCAGTATTTATATTATTGGGCAGTATTTATATTATTGGGCAGTATTTATAT
>JAQFXU010003065.1:0-17720 GCA_034693705.1 Spatulosminthurus flaviceps | reverse complement strand
CTTTTGATGCTCAAAGGGGGACAGTAAAATATTTTTGAGGTTTCAGTTAGGTTAATTTGGCTTCTAAATCGACCACCAAGCCCGAGTGCCGTAGGCACGAGGAATTGCGAGGTGGTAGGGCATAAATTATTTTGCAAAATGGTGCATCTCATCATGATGGTTGAAAATAAAATTTCAAACATATTTGAATCAATGCTTCAATTTTGGGTGAAAAATGAATTTGACATCTCGAGGTCAACCGGACCAGGGTGAAATTATTAAAATCGGATTTGTAGTAATCGGGAAAAGATTTCACATGGTCACTATTGGACGGATGGTTGTCTTACAGAGCTGAGCAAGTAAATTTCATTGAACCCCTAAACCATCGAATTTTATTTGTAGAACATTGTTCAGTGGAGAGAGTGGCTATATGCAGTATGAAAGTGAAGTGTGTTTGAAGAAATGAGATAGGTGAAACTGCCGAAGCCAGCGGTTTCAGGAAAGTTATGAAAAGGAAAATAAATGCGGAAATCTGAATTTGCTGTGCAGGCCAAAATTGGGAATTAAATGAAGTTTGTGAGGAAATAAACAGGCAAGGCAGGGTACACCGAGATTTGGAGTTTTGTATTATTAGGTTTTTTGGGTTTTAATGAAAATGTAAGGAGACAAGAGTTACAAGTTTCAATGGAGACGAGAGACGACTTACTAATAAATAAAAATCATTCACAAAAGAAAACATGATTTAGGAGGGAAAATATGTTAGGTACAATTGTACAAAGCATAATTTCATTCATACAGTAACAGGTCAATTATTACACTAATTTACATTAAGGATGAGAATGAGTCAAAAAACATAGCATTTCATTGTCTACCAGCTAGAAACAACATGAGCAATTTGCATTGGACGCGAGAGGTAAAGGTAACAATATAATGTAAATGAGTTAAAAATAACATAAACACAGGTAAAACAATACATTGAACAAAGGTGAATACACACCCAGACGAGATAGGAATGAACCGTGGGTCATAACAGGTCAGAAGGGTACAAGTACGCATGAGTTCATAAGTCAATTGAGTCGTCATTAGCATGAAGGGTAGAAATAAGTAAATAAACATTGGAATGAATGCACTCAACATTGATTATAAGAATAAATATAGGTCAAATTCCACAGAATAAAAATAAACATCGTTCAATTGGGATTGAACAAACATCTCCATAATGCTACGGCTATCCAATCCTTCGATCTGAAAGTCGCACTTTGAATTTTTTTGAATACCCGGAATTTTATTGAAACTGATTTTGACGTTTCAAGAGATACGGAGACAACATTTTTGCCAAAGATCACCTTTTAAGCTGAAAATTTAAATTTTTAGAAAACTTACGCCAACCGCCAACATTGTGCCCCATTTGGTAGCGAAGCTTGTTGAAAAATTAATTCTAACAAAATTACCATCATAATAGTTATTATTATGACCACGGAAGGGCTGTTTTTGGTTGTCCGTCACACTTCTTTCCCCATTGTCCCATTTTCATTTAATTATTTACATCGTAGATTGTTTTGATTGTTATTATTGTTAACAACATAGTAATAATAATTTGTTGTTTTATTTAATGGCAGATCTCTTCAATTACTTATTTTAGACATGTATAAACGATGGATTATTTTGGTTATTTTTGATACACATCATTAAACAAATCTAATAAAAAAACCGATGGCATAATACAAAGTGTTTAATCCAAGAAGAAAGACATTAATCATGCATTAATTACTGATCAACTAAACGATGTCTGGCCCATGTCCCGTCTGCGGCCCTAATAATCCAGTTCATATTGAACTTGAACTTGGGTAAAAAAGCGTTTTGAATTAAATTTTTATTTAATAATTATTACCTAAAGTATTCCTTTGATGGAAGTCACACTTTTTGTCACACTGTCCCATGTACTTTAACCTTTAACTGTAAGAGCAATCCAATTGAAAAAATATATTGAACGCCTAAAGTCTATTTTGGATGCCAGTCACACCTTTTCTTTCACGCTGGCCTTGGATGTATATACGTGATGATAGCTTTATTTATGAGTCGTAGTTTCAATAAATTGTTGCTAGTTGTCAATTAATAATTCTCGGTGTCTGGGTGTGCAAGTGCAATACTTTTGGTAATAACGGCTCAAGGTTTCCCGATAATTTTATGCTCAAATGGTATTGGTATTGGTGCAGTGACGGCGGACTCGCGGAGCTTGGTGGTACGTAGGTGGTACATTTACCCAGGACTTTCAGGGGATTGGCTAATGATATTGTACCCACCAAAATTTTTTGAACTCCTGATTATACATATATACGTGTCAGAGAGAATTTTGTATATAAGGTTGGGGGCTTGTGCAAAAGTGTACAAGTTACCCAAATGATGGTTGGAAGGGATGGAAGAGTACGGATAGGGTAATGAGTCCAGCGAGTGGACTCTTTCTTTACCCTATCTATACTATTGTTCTTTTTTTCTTATCTTAATTTAAATATATGAGTAGAAATAAGTTTGTGTATGTATTATTGTATGTTTGGCGAGTTGTAAGACCCAGAATGGGTCGTTTGGTTAATTTTAAGGGATGAATGATGGTTTTTTGTGAATTTGGATTTTTGTTACATATATGTATTTATGTGTATTTTTATGCCCTAATTTTTGTATAAAAACTGGACCATTAATTGTAGGTCCAGTATCGCATTTCGATTTCAGGTTTCTCCTGCTTACCTTCTTTGAGTTTTTTTTCTCTCTTGTTTTTTTTGTAAATAAAAGATTTATTTATTTTTTTAATTTTTGGTTTTGCTTTGCGGTAATTTTTGGCGCACACGCATTTAGTCATAGTAAGGCTTCTGCTAGCTACCCTCTGAGCCATCTGGCTTGTCGGGATCTCATGGTAGTTAGTAGGATTAGCAGTTTTAGGCTTCAGTAGCTTAGTGGATTTGATGGATTAAGTGGATTTTTTATTTGGATTATATTTTTAGATACTTGTATTTCAAGTATTTTTATTCATTTATTTTGAAGATTATTTTCGTGTATTTATCTTTGTTGAATTTTTTATTTTATTTTTGAAATTTATTTTTTTATGTTCGTTGTTTGTACGTACATAATTTTTCTTGCCGTTATATGGATTATAACTCCAAAAAGCGTTCCAAATAATTTACATAAATGTTTGCAATTTATACGTAACTTTTCCCAATTAATGATACATAAAAATGCAGCCGGCTGGGCCTGTACCATAAACGTTATCAATTATTTCTCATGGTTTATTACCCTGTGTTTAGAGTCCGTCAAAAGTTTTACTTGAGAATCACACATAGTTAAAATTTTCATTCACGAATTATTTTTTTGTATGTATTATCTTATCTTATCTTTTCCTCAGACGGACTATAAATGCGGAGTTTGCATGAAACTGTACGAATCATCTAGTGAAGCTGCAAAAACGACCGACTCTAAACACATGGTTAGAATTAATAAATGAGACGTTGCCTGAAAAGGTTCCTCTAAAACGAGCACTCACTAATTATTCCCGTTCGACGAACAACGGCTGCCTTCACTTGTTTTAGAATTAAAGAGAATCTTTCGTTGATGTAAGTAAGCATAAATTGTTACATTTTCATCCACGCTCACGCCAGGGAGTAAAATAAAATTCCGCAAACACAATTTTTTCTAAAAACCAATTTTTCAACCTCAAACCGAAAAACGGGGATCTAAGGAATAATAAGCAGGTTGATATCTTCGCCAAAACTGAAAGTTAAACTTAAATTTTCCCCTTTTAAAAAAAGGTAAGTAGGAAACATAATTCAAAATCCCCATGTTGAGCGTTATTTACATTACCGAATTTTCAATTTCAAGTAAAAAGCCTGAGATTTCTGGAATTTTAAAAGTATTAAAAATGAATTTTTACCAATGAATTGCGTTGCAACTGTACCCCCAGCACTACCTAACGGCGGGCCATTAATACCTATTATTCGTTGGAATATAAATTAAATCCAATTTTACATGTAGGAAATTGGCGTTGATTCTCAGGGGCATTTTAAGATAACCAATTTCTGACATAAGTAGATTCATCAGCGTAGTTTTGAAGCTTTTATGGCTTTGAAATTTACTATTTTATATCGGGATTTTCACAAGTTTAGATGCACTTTTGGCTGTTTAGTGAATCGGGAAACCAGATGAATACATTTTTTAAAAAAATTTACGTGGAGCCCTTTTATTATGACTATGTTTTTAATTTTTGCAAGCTTTCGATAGCTAACAGTCTGTCATCGTCTGGAAACAACTAGCTTTGGAAAAAACATTTCTTGAATGCGTTGGGGTAATTTTTTTACGAATCGGGAGGAGGTAATACCAGGTGCTGTCTCAATCTCAATGCAGTTTTTATTAACTTTTTCACAAACATCACACAACTTGCAAAACTTGCTAACTATGAAAAATGCATGCATACAACAATAATGTTTTGTAAATAAATTTAACACAAAAAAATACAGCAGACATACTGCACTGACTGTAGACATATTGAATGCATAAAAAATATAAAATAATCTTTATGTACTTATTAAATTATTATTATTTAGTAAATTATTTACTTTCTCAATTAACTTCACTTCGACACCAGCATTTGAATGCATCGTTTATGAAACCGGGACAAAGTAAAGAACACCTCCACTTGGACTAGCAAGGTAAAGTTTGACAGGAGCTCCGAGAATTCCACTTTTGCCTCTCTTTCTCCTTAGTGCTTCCACCATGTCTCCCACCTTGATTTCAACACGCCCCAAAGTATCATCCTCTTTCCAACCCATGTCCCAGTCCTTCACCACAAATTTCCACTTCTAAAGCCAAAAATACCGCATTTTGTTGCGGTTCACCGCTATTTCTCTTAATTATGATAGATTATATATAATAACGACTATAGATTTAAAAAATGAGTGTGTATATACTTACCTGATTCTTTCCTCTTGTGTATTGGAAATGAAAGACATCATTCCACACAGGATTTCTTGTGTTGTGGACGATTTCCGTCTCACCGAACTTTGTGTAAGAGCGGGAGTCTGCCTTTGAGTATGCCTTCACATAAGGGTCTACTAAGCCGCCATAATCTTTGCTAGGCAAGTTCCTGGAATTCAGTTTTACACATAAGGCTTTATTTTTTATTAGCAACAAATTTAAAAAATCCTAATTTAGTCAATCCACTATATGAAATACAAGAGGGTCATTGAGAAAGAACGAAAATTGATCAAAGACAATAATAATTACACAGCGGAGAGCCTAAACTTGACCAGTTCTGCAGTTGTTTGAGATGTAAATTCCCACAATGCAAAAACGAGTAGGTATTTCAGTAACATGATTATTCTAGGTGCACTGTGCATTTATTCTCCTCCCAAAGTTGCAAAATTAAGCGTTACTTGAATGTAAAAATATCAATAATATTAATAAAGGAATGAAATAGGGCCCACTCGGCCCACTACTGAAGCTCCAGCCTCCAGTGGAGTGCCACAGATCACATAGCAAATGTAGAAAATAAATGAACAGTTGTTGAGGAAAAAGTGAGAACTGCCAAGTTTCAGGAGAAGGGGATCTAAGAAAATTATTAAATGGACCCAAGGTTCAACAAGGTCTTGCTGAATGATAAACAACCGAGAAAAAAATGCTTAATTATTTAGCTTGTTAATACTGAAGATCTAGCGACATTCCCAGAATCTTAGATCCCAAGCCGGTTTGTCCACCTTCCTAAGTCATAAGCTCATTCAATAATTTAGGCTGAGTATTGGGTTCAAAAAATTATAGTCATCATATTTTCATCATTCAAACTTATGAAAATGAATCCTTTCAAAGAAATTTGACAGAACTGTTGATATCGACATACTTAAGTACTTCATTCCTGAATTCAAATGCCAAAAGCTTACTTTACACGCGAAACCATCCAGGTAAATATATCACTTAAGGCATATATTAATAGCAAGATTAATAGGTATTTAGAGCCAGTTTGGCCTGACCAATGCAATGCCGCTATTGACATTACTGTATATATTTATATGTAAGTAGATTACAGTGTCGTACATACTTGCTATTTCAAGTTCTTTAACACTCATTTTTAATGTAGTGTGACAATGTGAACGAACACATACACAACACAAAATTTGAACATATATAAATAATATGTAAATTGTACAATTTTACATATTAAAAGAGGATAATTTAGATGGTAGTTCTGTGAGCCAGCTTATTTTTCACCCCAAAAAGTGTTTGACATGCATTCATATCTTATATTAGACAGTTGAAAGTTAGCGCAACCTTTTACGTATCTCCCGTATAAAACTTATAGAACTTATAGAGCGCGTTCTGTAACGATCTTTACGTGTATAGATGAAAATTTCACATGTAAAATTTTGGCTTATGCGCTCTATAAAAGTTCCATAAGTTTTAAAGGGATATAAGTAACGTAAAAGGTTGCGCTAACTGTCTATTAGGCAGTTTGCACAACCCTTTAAGTATAGATGAAAGTTTTATATGTAATATTTTGGTTTATACGTTCTGTAGTGAGTTTTACGCGGGCTGTAGCGTACTTTTTACGAGTGTCCCTTATTAAACTTATAGGTCTCAGAAAACGTATAATTCAAAATTTTACATGTACGTTCTAAAAGTGCTGTAAGTGTTATAAGCAGCATAAGTAAAGGGTTGCGCGAACTGCCTAATAAATTGCAGGCTCCTCAAACCCGACCAACAATATGCGTAGAAGAAGCGCTTGGTATTGGACCTACAGGTAAACAGGTTAGACACAATTACTTATACAAAAACAGTAAGTACACTTGTGGTCGGTCTGACCAACCCTATTTTTCTGTGGGAATTACTTCTCAATCTTATAGTATCTAACCTAAACAAACTTTTTAATTCTATCCTTAACATGTGTAATTATAATGTGTTCAAATAATACATAACTTCATATGTTTTGTACCGTGCATTCTGTTTGTACAACATAGTGTATTAAATGTGTATGCGTATATTGTTAAATAATTTCTTCCTGATGCCGCATGCCATTCAGCCCTAAAGAAAACAATTTTTAGGCAACAAGCTACAAAAAACGTTCATATCAACCCAGTAATGCTAATCCGTTGACCCGTTTTAATAATAAAGTACTTTATTTACCGATTTTTAATTTTTGAAATAGGTGAGGATATACATATATCCAAAAATAATTGTTTGCGTATTTTGTGACTTGCGATCATTACAGGGTGGTTTGTGGTGGTGCAGGTGGGCAGCCCGACGGGAAATTTTCATGTTAATTGGTGCTCCGAGCCTCAGACGTGCAATCAGGCGCTTAACAACGGGGGGTACATGTATCCCCCACTCAAACCCCAGAGGGGTACAAGCATGTATTATGTACCCCCAAAAATTTGTCAAAATAGGTGAAAATTGTTCCTTTTAAGCCACTTTTGATCAAATTTTGAAAAAAATGGTAACATTTTGCGAATTTTCTCGAATAAAATGTCAAATTTGCCGATTTTTAAAACATTTCTAAAAAAACCACCATTTTTCTTTAAAACTGTTTGTAGAATAGTAAAGAATAGTAATGTTTCTTTGCATATATACATAAGGTGTTAAAAATTCAATGGCCGTGGGATACAACCTATGGCTTTGTACCCCTCACTCACTACTCCGTTGTTAAGCGCCTGCGCGCAATTTAATTTTTTTGAAATTTCAAGTTGGCTTAATATTTTTTCTAAATTGACATTCGAGCCCAAGCGCCACAGGAGCGAGGAATTTGCGAGGAGGTCACATTATCACATCCTGCGATCCACCTGACGGGCTTAGGTTCCAATCTTATAAAGACTTACTCCACCCGGCACTGTTATTTACTTACGAATGTTTTATTGAAAAAAATTGGCTTTTTCCTCACTATTTTTCTTATTTGAACCAATTAAGTATTAATGACGTTATATTAAAGTTCCGTTCGCATTAGCATTATCGTACAATCGTACAACTCCATCCGCCCGCACGTGGAACAATCCCCCAGAAACAAAGTCAAAAGCCTCCAGCGTCTCCACTTCTGAAACGTTAACGAATGTCAATATTGTGGTGTGGTGTTTGTTTGTAATAATATTTGCGAAATTAGCGATAACAAATAATAGCATCATCATCAGGCTTAAGAAAAATAAGCTATACTGGGAAACTATATGTATTAGCTTTAAAATCATTGGTAAGATATCCGTGACATTTTACACCGAGGATGTCAGCAAACCATTTTATGAAAGCCTTCAGCGGGATAATGTACATGTGACACGTCCGAAATTGCGAGCATGTACTTAAATACAATAATACAAATAATTACCAATTACCATTATTGACCACAGAACAAATATTAACCTCAGCTGCTGCTGCTGACGACGTGAGAGTGAACACTATATACGATTGTGATTTGTGAGTGATTGAGGACTTTTGAGTCTTTACCGGTAGTGAAGTAAACTCTGCGTTCAGAGTTGAGAAAGACACCGCCATGCTAAATTCCAACGAACGCGCATATATACTTGGATTTTGGATTATCAACAGGGATATCCGCATTTAAGCCGGTTTAGTTTGAAAGAATTTCCTGCATATAAAACTATTAAAAAGGGTATAGTAAAAATTCATCAAAGCAATTATGTGTCCGAATAATTAACTTCTACTTCTACCAGTGTAAATATTCTGTAGTTTGCACGTGTGATCTGAATAAATATTCTTACATTTTGTGTTGTGTGTGAATGAATACATGAAAACAAATACTAATGTATTGTTGTTACGTAAGTACGTAAGACGTAAGCACAAAGTTGGATTTATAGTTTGGTTTTGGATTTCTCAATAGGACGAACGCTGTGTTGTTTGTGATATTTTGGAACTAATAATTAATTATTTTTATTATTATTGAGAAATTATTTACAACGGTAGTACTGTTCAGTACGTGTCTGAATTCGGTGGCAAGTTACATAAGACTGTGGACTGCGGCAGATTTCGTTGCAAAATTTTCATTCACTTTTGGCAGTGGCTTTTGGGAATCTTTATGTCCTGGAGAGTTCAAAGAAATTGCTGATAAAATGCAAGACCCAATTTTGGAAGCATTGACATTTTCTTTAGAGAGTGAATTACATGTTCAATGTAATGGAGTGAGAGGAAATGAAGAAGTCGGATCAAGCGGTCTTTCAACGACAACATCTTCAGAATGTCTTTTAAATTTAAATAGTCAAATTCCATGCCTGATTCCTGGATGCGAATTTTTGGGGGATCCAGTGAGAGATATTTCGAAGATAAAAGGATCAAATTTATTGGAACATTTACTAAGGGAACATCACTTTGTAATTGATGGAGTGGAGCAGATTGCTAACTTATGGAAGTAAGTATTTGTTGGAATTAGTAGAAATCGGGATACTTATGTATTTAGTGCTGCAATTGTTTTTTGAAGAGTGTCATTGTTGAGCTATGTGTCTAAGCTGGGTATTGTTGTGTAGCGAATCGGTTGGTTTTTAAATATGTAGATACTGTAATTATTGGAGAGGAAAACTGGAGGGTGCAAAAATTGAGGACTACTGTTTCGTGATGAAGATGGATCACCCCATTATTTACGAGAATGTAAAACCGAATTATAATCTTGAGCAGTTCAGGGCAGGACAGAAGTTGAGGATGGGTGAAACGCCTGCAGGATCAACCAGTAATGGAACTTTGGATGACAAATTTTATATGCTTACTCCTGTACTTCCGGAAGATAAAGCTTTGCGGCAGAAATTATGGAATGAGCGATTAGTAAGTTTTTTACATTGATAATGTGTTCATTTTGCTTGTCAAAAGTCGTATCCTGATATTCAATAGGGGGCTCATGATCATGGGACTTCATTTGGATTTTTTAGGAATTGGTGTTGGAAATGAGCCGGCTGGAGCGGGAGCAAGATAATTTTAATCGTCAGTGCTTGTTTTGTAAAGACGTTACTACGGGTAATCGACTGAGTTTGTTCCAGCACATGGCGGAGAGTCACAATTTTTATATAGGTCAACCTGATAATGTTGTCTTCGTTAATGAGCTGTTGGAATACATAAATGACAAGTTAAACAGGTTCGAAGTAGATTTGCCCCTAAGCCTGCAAATAATTTATATTTTCGTAAAAATGCTGTGATCAATAATTGAATGTTATATCTGCGGTTTGCAGTAAAGAATGTATCTACTGTGGGAAAATATTTAAAGATAAAACCGTCCTTCGAGAGCATATGCGGAAAAAGCAGCATAAACGGATAAATCCTTCAAATGGCGATTATGATAAGTTTTACATCGTTAATTACTTAGAACCAGGAAAATCTTGGAAGATTCTGGATGTAAGGGAATTTTATTATAATCTACGCTGTTGTACGGATATTTTGTGACGTATTGTCATATTGGCTTTGTCAATATTCAGTTATTCCTATATTTTTAACAGGAAGAAGACCCCGAAGATGACCGGAGGGAGGAAGAATGGATGGAGACTAATAATGAGGAAACAAGCATTGTTTGCTTATTTTGTTCTTACCAAAATGTTAATTTCGATACAATCGTTTCGCACATGGTATCTGAGCATAATTTTGACTTTAATTGCTTGACTGCCAAGATGAGTTTTTATCAAAAGGTAGTTCTTTCGTATCTTTGCAAGAATATGAACTGAAATTCGGACTTTATTTTAAAATTAGCATTTGAAAATAGGTCAAAGTAGTGAATTTCATTCGGAGAAATATTCATCAGAACCTCTGCCTCTATTGCGATAAAAGCTTCTTGGAAAGAACTTCGTTACTGTCACATTTCAACGGGCATGGTAAAGAAAAAAGCCGAAACCAAGTGGTTTTTCCAGTTTCGAAAATATGGGACCGTGCTGAGTTAGTTTACATTTAACCCAATATTATTATCATTTAATTATTATTACTTCCATTTCATTATTCGATTTCACTATTTCCATAATGTCTAAGGATAATTTTTGCAGATATTTCTTCCCCACTTACGAAAACGACCAGTTTCTTATACTTCTGGATAGAGAGAATGAAGAAAGTGCGCATCAAAATTCCGAAGAAGAAGAGTCTATGGTAATGATACGTAGAACTATTTTCGTTTTCATATTTTGGACCTTTGTAAAAAAAAATTTAAAGCTGACATTGAATTGTATAACTTCATGATTCGCTAATTTTGCAGGACTGTAATAATGTTGTCATCCCAGAGGATTTGCCAATTATTTGCGAAAACAAATTCTTAAAGGATGAGTTCTCGTTAACTTAAAACCTTCCGAAGCGAAAATTTGTATCGCTAACCGAAAATTGCTTAAATATACTTAATAACAATAAAGGATAATAACAAGTTAAAGCAAAAATGCGGTACGAAGGAGGATGCGCACAGCAAAATAAGAATAATGAGAATTTTTATAATAATTCTTGTCCTTACCGTTCACACGTACGCGTAACTATTAATACATTACGTTATTTTTTCGTAATATAATTTCGTCAAAAAAATATAATTTATGTCATGTATATATAAAGTTCAAGGTAAAATGCTTCACAAATAGATAATTTAATGGAGCAACGTTTAGAGCTCTGCGGTCTGCTCGTCATCAGGCTCTGGCTCTGCGTAAGAAAGAGTGACAGAATTTAAAATGTTAGTAGTCGAATTGCAATTTGTTTTTAAACATCAAAATCAATAAAAATGTTATTGTTGTTTTTCCACCCAATATAATAATCAGACCATAAAAAATTCTTATAAGTTATTAAGTGCCTTAATTTTGATGTAGGACATAATCATTAGCGATAACGACCTGCAACCTGCATTTGGTGTTTAGTTTAGGGGGAAAAATTCACTTACATATGTTGGCTCAAGGCCATGGCGTAGGACACCCAATGAACGTGGTGCAATGCCAAATGCCAACTTGACGTAAAGAAAAATCATTAAATTGCTACTCATTCAAATCCTGGAACTGGAACTTCTTGTTAAATCGATGCCATCTTAGTGTAAGGAAGGGGTAGGTGTAGGTAGGAATTACTCTTTATCAAACTGGAAGTCAAATTGCGTTGCTATGTGTTTTTCGGATTCGGCTTGCATGAAAAGGCTTTATGTCACATTTTACTAAAGTAACTGAATATTTTTATTTTACTTGTTAAAAAAGGGGTGGGGTAGAAAGTATCTCCAACATCTTTCCGCTCAATAAACCAGCAACGTTTAGCGAACTTTATAACTTCTATTTAAAGAAACGTGTCTTTTATATTAACTGTATTGATGCTATTGATACATCCTTTCTGTGTTCATCCACTTTTCAATTAGCAACAATACAAGACAAACCAAAGCATACAATTTGGATTGAATAAAATAATATAATAAAATAATCAGAGTTATGGAACACGATGACGCGAACAAAGGAGGGGATCATGGCGGGGACGACAAGAAAACTGCAGCTACTTACCCATTAGTTAGGGTAAGAAGTGTATTTAATACTTTATCATGTATTACCTTCTACAATTATCATTATGCAAAGTAAAATTCTTTTGATTCTCAGTTAAAAATATAATGCAAACCATAAATATATCTCCCATGAAAATATATATTATAGTAAAGCCATTTATATTTTGCCATTCCAAATATATGCTTGATTACTCAGTTCGCAGAAGTTCCCGAAGATACTAAACCTGAAATAATTGACTTAATAACGGGCGCAATAGAAAAATATCTAACAGACATCGAGGTAAGAATTAAAAGCACAAGTATTTGTCGATGAAGGTGAATGTAACAGTTTCGAGGACTACGCAGGCAGCTTGTAAAGCAATTAAAGAAGAAATGGACAAAGTTTACGGTCCCTACTGGCACGTAGTCGTTGGAGAATCCTTTGGGTTTGAAGTAACGTACCAAAAAGAACACTTTATTTACATGTTTTTCGGTGGTAACTTGGGAATATGCCTTTGGAAGTGTTGCTGAGTGTGCAACCTGACGGATGACTTTGCTACCAGATCAGAATTTTGGAAATATTGGAAGACCACTTTACCTTTCTTTGCTGCTAACTTACCAGTTCTCTGTTCAGAGACCGTATTATCTTGGCTAAACTTGTATAATTGGAAATATTCAAAATTTATGATCGTAGAAATAAAAAATTGGGAAAATCATCTGTTACATAACAGGATGAGATTGTGGTAAAATAACGATTTTATTCAGTAATATTTCTAAATCTAGGTCTAGCTTAACAAAGCCTCAAACCTTTCCAATTGGATTAACAACTTTTCGATGCATGATGTAGTGGACTTGTAATGTGGTTCTTTCACTGGTACGGATGGAGTCCACAAGGTGAAATTGCTTATCTAGCATCGAAGAGAATCGCTTTCACTTTTATAAGAAAGGAAGCCTTATAAAGCACTGTATTGCATAATTCGTGGTGATTGATAAGATCACCTACTACAGTTTATTGTTAATTTAATCCTTGCATGCATTTCATTAATTAAAATACCTTAATTTCTAGTATTATCTATGTATAATATATCATGGTGACACAATTTGAGAGCCAATTCATAACCTACCTTCCTGATATATTGTTTCGAAAAACTATTTGATTTTTTTACAGAAAGACAGTTTAAAACCTGGTAGCAGTACATTTACAGATGTTGCAGTCGAACCTAAGCCAATTACAAAGAAAACAATTTGTATCTGTTTACAGTTACATATTACATACTCTTAAAAATGAAAAGGGACTTAGAACTAAGAACTCCTACCTAATTCGTCGTTAATGCTTTACCACATTCAACAAATTACTTTAATTAATACGAAATTAAGATAATATACAATAGGTTCGGGAATAAACCTGCAAATCGAAAATCATGATTTGGGACACTCCTTCAGCGTTGCCTTTGAATTAATACTCAGAAAGTAAGAAATCCAGTTCACATGTACTTCTTAGACCTTTTAACAATATTTACAAGATGTTGCAACCATAGTGGAGCAACGCAAGTAGCCGAAAATGAAACTAATTTAATAGAAACCGAACTACTACAACTTCGTATCCGTATATTTTCATGCATTTCGTTATCAAATACATACGCACGCTGATTCATGAATGACAAAAACGGGAATTTAAATGAATCGAAAGTCCTACTTGAAACATGGAATAGAAGCTGAACAAATGCAATGTTATTTGGCGAATTTACTTAACTACAGCGTAACTACTTATTGTTAGACCGAGACCGAATTATCAACCGAGCAACTCATTTCAGTTTTCGAATGTTGGGGAGCAATCAGATTTTTCATCTTCGTACAATGGAGAATCCCATTTGACGTGAACGTCAGGTGTGAAGTTAATTATGCGAACATGAGTTGCTTGAAACTTTTCTTCCTTCGGTGGGATAGGGCATAGACGATAACTCACTTCGTCACCAACTCGGGGAACATATTCGCCTTCAATACTAGAACAAAAGAAGTTGGACCCACTGTTATCATCCCAGAAGAAAACACAAAACGAATAAATTTTTCCTCTCTACGGAGTTTCCTGCGTTAAGAGGTAATAAACATTTCAAAAATTAATTTATTACAAATTACAATTACATACTCTGAAATATGAAGAAAAACATCTTCGCCACCCTGCTGATCGGCAATGAATCCATGACCTTTGGTCCTGCTGAAGTAGGTTATCTTACCCTGAACGACCGGGTTTCTCATGGCTCTCTCATTTCTGAGAACACAAAGAAAAATTATTAAAATAATTAAAACAAAATTGAATATTATAAATATGCAACCAACGATTCATTTGTATATTCACTCACGTTGAATGAGTCCGAGTTCTCTTGGTGATGATAGTCTTCGGGATGGGTAATCCAAAGCTTTTCGACTGCGGACTTTCCAGCACTGGGGTAGAACATGGTGTGGCCTTTTTACTTACAGGTGGATCAAGCTTAATTTCTTTTTTCTCCCCCAACTTCAGCTCAGCTAGTAAATTCTCTTTTGATAAAAGCTTCGGCTGATCCTCATCCATTTGATTGATGTCAAGTGTCTTCCGATTTATTTCAGTGTCCATGATGGCTTCTTTTGGATGCAATCACTTTAATTGAGTAAAGTGATTTTAAAGCTGAAGTGTTTAGCAGCTGAATTATTTCTTTGATTTTATGCTCCTGCGGAGGAAGGAAATAAAATGTTTTACTTGCACAAATTTACTCCAATATTTTTGTACCGTTTTTCTTTCCGAATTTTATTCACCCGAAAACCAAACTACTATTTCAATTTCCTTACTTTGAATCCCAATGATGGCAATGATACGATAATTTACAGTTCGAATGCGAATGTAAACTTTTTTTGTAACTAATTCACTAATCCTGTAACATTGTAAGTAACGTAACAATAGAGTTTTCGCATTTGAATATTTTCTTCATTTACTGCAAAATTAATTAATTTTGACTTTTATCTCAGCAAATACAATGCCTTAATTTGAATATCTTATGCCGACGATATTCAGCTATCAGGGCCAGGGTCACCTTTCCGAATTTTTGGTTACGTAAAAAACGAAAATGATGAAGACATTAAGAGGGTTCTTAATATCGGTATACCCTGATACATGCCATTATTATGTACTTACAGTATAGTACAAATGCATGTAATAATAACAAGCACCATGCTGTGGGCAATCTGCTTAAGTAGTAAATAACTTACTTGGTTAGTACTTCCCTTTCCCTTGCTGTTCATTCTTTCAGTTTTCACTATCTACTTACTTGTTAACAAAAATTATCATTCATCTTATCATCTTTTTGATTCAGAGTGTTGCGTTTACGTACTTTGCAGTTTGTAGGTTTGCACAATGTGCTATGCATATCATCATTCACATTCAGCGAAACGGTAATATTGAGAAAATGAGTGAGATACGAGATTGTCTCTTCCTCCTGGCTTGAATTCACTCTGCTCCACTCGACTGGTTTTGAACGAAAAAACGTATTAATTTTAAACGCCAATAATTTCAAGCTGACTTTAAATTAAAAGTAGAAACTCATAATTTAAAAATTACTCAGAAAATATGTATTAGAAATAGCCTATTTCTAAACTTTAATAAGGAAAAATTATGACAAAAATGTAAACAAAAATCATTGCTCCGCGATAATTTGATGCTGTCGCGTAGGGCGGCGTCAGCCCACCCCAACGTCCCCCTTCACCTCCTTAAGTTTGTTAAAAATTAAAAAAAAAAAATTATTGCAGAAAATCATTTTTCAACCAAAAATAAATTTTTGATGAAAAAATAAAATTTTGAATTTTGAAAAAAGTTTAAACGAAAAAAAAAATTTTATTGCAGAAAAACATTTTTCAGGCAAAAATAAAATTTTCATAAAAAATCTTTTTGGTTTTTATTTTTTTACGAACGAACACGCGGACCGATTTCAACCAAAAACGAACTTAGCTGAGCTATGACCCTAAGTAATGTTCAGAAAAATTTTGGACGAAATCGGTCCAATATTTTTTGAGTTATCGTGCGGAGGGACGATTTTTTTTATTTTTTTTAGGGATTTTGATTGTTTTTAGGGAGTTGTTCCCTAAAAACAACTGATCCTATTTATCGGCTTTGCTTCGGACCATAGCCTTTCGCTAATTGTTTGGGAGATGTACCTAAGAAAAACGCGTGATGTTTTTATAGGGCGGTGTCAGCCCCCTTATAAAATAGCCTTGTCCGTACATCCGTACGTCCCTCCGCACGATAACTCAAAAAATACTTGACCGATTTCGTTCAAACTTTTTCTGACCATTACTTAGGGTTATAGCTCGGACGAGTTCGTTAATGGTCAAAATCGGTCCGCGTGTTCGTCCGCAAAAAAATAAAAACGAAAAAATATTTTTTTTCTCCTAAACTACTCATCCGATCTCAATGAAACTTTTTACATATATACTACATAATAATAGTATTAATTTAAAATTTTAAAAAAAATTTGAAATAATGTGAATCATAGGGCTAGTTTTTAGAAATTAATTTTTGAATTCTAAAATGTGAATAACTTTTGAACTAATCAATTTATTTTGATGCGACTTCAAAATTTAAACATATTTTGACAAGCACAAATTTTTAAATATGTGGGTTTATACTCCGATAATACCCGTAGGTCTTACAGAGTTGTCAATCATCTTAAGCCTTTATTCGTTAAATCGTAATACAAAGTTTTAATGATTGACCCTATCTATGAGTAACTCCGGCTTTCTGGGGCCATCATTGTAAACTCGCTTAGCGGTCATATGTCTGAGCGGTCAGGAGAAAAACCCCTTTCCTTTAATACTACCTAGAAGCCACTCCGGGATTTGAACGGGACTCAGACGACACTCGTAAACGAGCACTTAGCCACTCTGGTATCAGTCGCCAACAAATTTTTTAAAAATTTCGAAATTTTGAAATTAAATTTTGAAATATAATTTCAAAATTTCAAAATTTTTTCAAAATTTTATTATTTTTTTTGAAAAATTTATTTTTGTCTCAAAAATTTTTTTTGCAATACAATATTTTTTTGGTTGAAATATTTTTTCAAAATTTTTTGAAATTTTATTTTGTATTTTGAAATGTTTTTGCCTAAAAAATGTTTTTCTGCAATAAAAAAAATGTTTGGTTGAAATCTTATTCCAAAATTTTTTTTTTTTTCGAAAATTTATTTTTGCGGAAATAATGTTTTTTGCTATACAACCTGGTTTTCACATTATAGGGACACTCAATTTTTATTTTTCTTGCACAGAAGGATAGATTTATTAAATCAGGCTTTTGTCA
>JAQFXU010003064.1:0-17722 GCA_034693705.1 Spatulosminthurus flaviceps | reverse complement strand
ATTAACCCCTAGATATTTTATTGTCTCATCAGCTTCCAATGCGGGGACTATAAAATCTTCTCCGATTTTTACAGATTCATTGACCAGTTCTCCCTTCTTGATGACTATCGCCTTGCATTTTAATGGATTTGACTGATATAATACCTTGTACAGGTTATATACATATATAATGCTATTTTGCACAATTCCGCAGCTCCCTCTACAGAACTAGATGCGACCGCTAAGTCATCAGCGAAACCTGCGTTGGTGAATGGATTCAGATCAGGATGTAGCTCAAACCCATATCTTACTGCAATTTCAGGTTCCGATAATTCTTCATGGACACAAGTTGTTGAAATTTTGACTCCTTATTCTCCTTCTCTTCTTAAAAAACTCCTTTGTTCACTTCTATTAATGGAGAAGATCTCTCTGCGTTTGGATCTGGGCAGTATTTCCTCTAGTTTGGTTCATTGAAATATTTCGCAACATAGTTGGCATATCCGTTTTTTTACGGAATCAACATGATCATGCGATGACTCCTCAAACGCCTTATCTACATCAAAAAGTAGTATGCAGCAATCAATGTTTTCTCTTTTTGTCTTTTGGAGAGAGAGAGTGGAAGCCAATCTCATTCTAAGCAGATGCTTCTGAAATCGACCGTGGCCCGTAAACACTTCCACTTCAGTTCGAATGCGTGGCCTGGAGTAGCGGACAAGCGAATGGTTGCCATACAGAGGAGTGGGTATGAGACCACGTGAATGTTTACAAGCCTCAAGGCCACTCCATCTGTCATGGTGAGTTGCCTGTAGTTTCTCACAGACACCGTATTTGACAAAAAAAGTAGAGAACGGGACTTGAGTAAACAGAGGCAGAGGTGTAGGAAGTTACGAGGCTTTAGCTACCCTATCCGCTTCCTCATTACCAGCATAACCACGGTGACTGTGGATCCAGAAAAGTTGAAAAGCTCTCCTTTCGAACAAACGGTTCAACTTTTCGAAGCATTCAAGGACCAGTTTGGAAGTGGTAGTAAAGCTATTGAGAGCCAAAATAGCACTTTGACTATCGCTGTAAAAGGAACAGCACTCTGCCCCGGAAGGTTATTTAGCAGCCAATTTGCGGCACTAAGGATTGCGAACATTTCACATTGGTAGACGGTGGCATATTTGCTCAGGTACATGGATTCACTATGTAGGCTTACACAGGTATCCATGGAACGCCTCAAAATATGAAAGCCGCAACCAGAGTGGGAGCCATATAGCATTAGAATTGAGAGAAAGATCGGTTACCCAAGCTCTAAGACTACCAATTGCGACAGAGTAATCAAACGTCTCTTTGGGAGAGTTGATTATGCTATCAGATGGCATAGTTAATGTTGCAACGTTTTTCGCCCAATAACCCCAAAGGAGAGAGTGGCTGTCTTGGACCGAAGAGTTCCACACCATAATCCTCGTGACTTCAATCGGTGCTTGGTGTGTATAGCCAAACCCTGTAGATGCAGATCTAGTGGAGTGACTCCCATCATGCTCTCAATTGCAGACGTAGGAATGCTTGTCATTGCTCCCGCAATATTGACACACGCTTGCATATGAACGAATTCTAGCTTTTTGAACGAGGAAGCCGTGTTGTTGACGGGATGCCAAACAACAACTGTGTAACCCACAATAGGTCTAACGAGTGCTGCGTACATCCATCTCAGAATTTTCGGACTTACACCCCATGTCTTCCCCACTACTCTCTTGACAGTAAAGAGAGCTTTACATGCAGTGGAGATACAATGATCCTTCCACGTGAGAAGATGGTCAAGCTCCACTCCCAAATATGTTCTTTGTGAAGACAATGACTCCCGTTTTTTCAGGTTTGGATTTCAGTCCAGTGCGGGTGCACCATTATTCAATGATGAACAGGTCCTCTTTGACCGACTCCGCACATGTTCCAAACTCCTTGCCAGCCTGCGCCACCGCAGCACCGTCTGCGAAACCTTGAGAAAGTAAGGATGGAGCCCGCTCTCTCAACAGGGCTAACAACTCATCCATTACTAGGTTCCATAAAAGGGGAGACAGAACCCAACCTTGTGGCGTATCACGTTCTACACTATGTGATACGATTGCATCACGTAGATAAGCAATAACTTGTCTGGATTGAAGCATGTGATTGATCTAACGACAAACAAATTGATCGATCCTAGCACTGCTTAACGCAGAGCTAATGGCTTCAAACAGAAGATTGCTGAACGCACCATCGATGTCAGCAAAGACTGCAATAACAAGCTCCCTGTAGGAAAGGCTTTTTCCACGTGGCTTACGAGCCTGTGTAAGGAAGCTTCAGTCGAAACGCCTCGCAAGTAAGCAAATTAATTATTACGACGCAGTGACTTCTCAAGCTGAGGAGCCCTAAAGTGTCTATCAGCCAGCCTCTCTAAGGTTTTAAGTACGAAGGAAGACAAAGAAATTGGTCTCCAAGAGCCCGCATCCTCGTAGTCAGATTTACCTGGTGTAGGGATAAAAATGATTCTAGCCTTTCTCCACACCGTAGGAACATATCCCAACTCTAGGCAGCTCTTGTATATGGAGCAAAGATGTGGGGTGAGTTCCTCGAGTCACATTTGTAGGGCCTTCGGGACCACTCCATCGACCCCCCCGGACTTGTACGGCCCAAAGGAGTTGACTGCCCACTTTAACTTCTGCGGAGAAATAATATATATTCACTAATAAAATGGGTCTAAAATATTTCCCTTTTACCAAGAACGCGTTGACTGCTACTAATAAGGGAAAAGTAGTATTTATTTTAAATTACTCAACATTGCTATCATTTCTAATGTAAAAACATGAACCTCCTCCAGTACCGTTTATGCTGTCAAATGGTATAAAATTGTAGTCGGTTATATCATAGTCTGTTTTCGTATAATCTTTTGGCAATCGTTTGATTGGTTTCGTTTAATGTAAAAGCATGGAATGTATATGTGATCAGAAAAAACTTGAGTTCGTCATATTTACTTCGTAAGCCATTTATGTTCAAGTGACCGAATTTCGGACCCTTTGTTTTATTAAATTTAATATCTGATGGATATTGGATAAGTTGATTTGAAGGCTTGGTACCTGACAAAACGCATCATCTGCAGTAGTTATTTTAGCTGTACAGAGTACTGAGGGAAGAGTACATAAACATATGTTAATATTCTCTCCATACGTCCGACACACAGTATTTTCAATGTCACATTTACTACAAGTCCAAGTCCCAAGTCCTATCCTTAATGATAGATTTGAATCGTTTGATCATATTTTCATTTGACTTTGACTTTAGAAGTCAAGTATAAGCCTTCTTACTCAGGCCATCAACCATCACAAATACATAGTTGTTTGAAATATTATATTTTGCAATTGAATTGATTTGTTTCAAATATAAAGCCCATATTAATTCACAAAAATTACTTTTATCCTTCGGCGTTAAAATTTTCATTGTACATCTTTATGTAATATGTACGCATTTATTTAGATTAATCCTTTTAGCACTTTGTTTCTATCAGAAAATGATTTTCTGTTTCTCATAAAACCAGAAAGCCCAGAGTAAGACACGCTTAGTCCTCGGTTCAGATAACTTTTGCGAACATTATGCATTCTTTCGAATCAATAATTAAGCTAACTAAGAATTCCAAGCTTTTATCAAAATTTTCTTTTATTACATTTCTCTTGAGTACATGTAACATGTATAACTTACACGTATTTAAAATTTTATGCAATATACAATACAGAAAATCAAATTATCCTTACCTTATTAACGATCCTATTTAAACATACATAGTTCCATGTACACACACTTCTAACTTCATGCACATGAGATATATTAACAATCATGATGAATAATCACAAATTACTACATTTTTGTAGAATGATAACCAGTTTACAATTTTTCACACATAACTAAACATGTTCCAATGATTTTTATCCAATTCCATCCATTTTTCGTGAATTTCACCATCCCATATAAATTCACTTGAAACTTTTCACACATAACTGATATAATTAAACGATTTTTATTGAATGCTTGGAAGCCGATATTGCCAACAATCAGACTGCTCCACTAAAATTACTTAAAAATTACTCATTACTTAAAAATTATTCATTAAATGTTTTAATTTAAATAATGTAATCCAGAGATAGCATACAATAACGTATAAGTCATTCACTAGCCTGAGGATGGATACGGTAGAGGTCCGAAAGCTTGCTCTTGAATTCGTTAAAATATAATTATTTGCTCAAAAATATGGAGTCCACTGAAACCATTTTTAATTTTAATTATTCACTTGCAATTTCATACACATGTGAAATTCTGTCATTTTTAATGAAAAATGACCCATTTGCACACATAACTAAACATGTTCCAATGATTTTTATCGAATTTCATACATTTTTCGTCACCATTCCATGGGTATTCACTTGAAATTTCATACACGTGAAATCTGTCATTTTGGATGAATAATCACCAAATCCCAACTTTTCACACATAACTAAACATGTTTGAACTAAACATGTTTGAACGGTTTTATTGAATTTCATCAATTTTTGTGAATTCCATCAATCCATGTTTTCATTTGAATTTTAATGAAAATGCGAAATATTAGCATTTTTGATTAATTATCATCAGTTTCCACATTTTCATACATAACTTAACATGTTCCATTTATTTCATCGAATTTCATTCATTTTTCGTGAATTTCACCATTCCATATGTGTTCACTTGAAACATAGCCATGTGAAGTATTGACATTTTTGCTGAATAATCACCAATTTCCACATTTGCACACATAAATAAACATGTTCCAATGATTTTCATCGAATTTCATCCATTTTTCGCAGGCCTTTGATTTCCACAGTGCAATTTTTCCTGTTTTCCACTACATCCTTATTTGCCCTCGCTCTTCGTATGGCCTCCCTGATTAGGTAGCAGTTTTCATCCTCCGTCGGTGATAAATCTTGATAAAACCATTGTGAGTCCCTCTCCCCGGACTTCGAGATAAGATGTTTTGCATATGAAAGGTTCCTCAGTCTAATTCTTACTTCTCCTTTCTTTCCATCCTTTGTGGTTATACGCTGTGCTTCCTCAACCTGCATGTTGTTTGTAGTAGCACCCTCGGCTTTTAGTACTTTGTTTACGGTGTCAATGAGTTCAGTCTCAATTTACGTGGTTTTAATTTGTGGTATTCCTATTTTTACGTTGTTTCGACGTACATAACGCTGCAGTTGTTCCACCTGTTCCTCCAGCTTCTAGACCTGGATATTGAGCCCCTTGTTCTTCGCTAGCATACTCTCCATAATTATCGCTAGGTCCGTATTTTGCTTATTCCGCCTGCTCTGCTCTGAAAGTACTTGTTTTGAGTATTCGGAGGATTGCCTTTGCATTTGCAGCATTTCGTTCATATCCCTACGCATCTTATGTATGTCGTTTTGAATATCCGCAGAATATCTGACCTGTGGCTGGCGTTCCCTTCCATTTTTGTTTTCTTTCCCATGTGCGCGTACAGCTTCTGCAGTAGTACACTGATAGTTGTTAATTAGCGTATAACGGTATATACTGTCACTATAGCGTTATGGTTTTCACAGATATTTTTTCTATCAATGTTTATTTAAAATAGTAGGGCACTCACTCTTATCACTTTCTTTTTCACTACAGTTTTTTGTGATTACCCGTTCGGGCTTTCGGAGATTTTATTTTCGGTGGCCAAATTTGGATAGCACTCCTCGAGACTTTCACTGATATTTGATGTGTTGCTGTAGGCACGTTTTTGACACTTTTTGGGGGTACTTTTCGCAGAGCGAATAGATTTGACGTCCAACCTGTCCGAGTTCCTGTCGGCCATACACATTCATAGCAATCTCTCCGACACATTCAATCCGCTATTAATCACTAATAAGAAACCGTATTTTGCTGGCATCTACTACTGACCCTTGGGATTCAAATTTTTAATGAATCAGCACCTTCATATGAACACACTTTTTTCTGTATTCCATACCTGGAATTCCATTTTTGGATTTTTAATTTCTGTCTAACTTTGGTTTTTTCAAGTGGGATTTACCAATCGAATTTTTAATATTTACGGGTGTTGGGAATAAACCCCGAAAAAGTCAAACCCTGAATTGAAATAAACACAATTAATTAGATTTTACAATTAAGATTGGAGGAGTGCAGAGAATGTTCGTAGTGGAATTAGAGATACCAAATTAACACACACTGAAACTTGGACGCTGAACCTTGAACCCCAAACCATGCACCCTAACCTCACAACCGAATGGTTAGGTACATGCAGAGGCGTAGGAACGTATTTTTGAGCGGGGATTGTCAAGATGGCCGACAAAATGGCGCCAAAAGAAAATGGTTGACAATTTTGAAAATGGCGGACACCGAAATGGGTTAACTGAAGGGAGTCTTTTCTTGGTAACTCACAAATGGTTAGAAAGCGAATTAATTGACAGAATAAAAAGGAAATACTACTCATCTACGTTGCATCAAAATTTGTATTTTTTAGGGTTATAAATTAGTGATTTATAACCCATTATGAAAACTGATTTACATTCTTAAATCCCTTGCCCCTTGCTTCTTTCAATCTATTTTACTGCTTACTGCTTATTTGTATTGGGGTAAATGAATAAACAAGTCACCAAATCGATAGATTTTTATCTGAAATTATCTCTTAGTTTTGGGTGGGCTCATTGAGTGGGAACTGTGTAAAGTTTAAAGTTAAAAACAGTCAAAATAGATTAGTTGAGTTGAGCTGCTGGTAACACAGATACTATCCTAATGTTTTGATGAATAAATGATGAGAGTTGAGTAATCACGCCTATTTTAAATGAACGAGGCTTACCGCTTACACAAGAATGTGTATTTAATCCTTCAATATATAAAATCCTTCAAATAATGCACTCTCATTTTCTTCCCCAAAATTTATTCACACATTTGCTCAACCGGATGTTCTGGGTGGTGTTGTAAGGCATAATTCAACCATTTACTTGTTGGAGTTACACTGGAGCTTCGAACGCACAATTTTAATTGGTTTTTTAGATAGTTTTTTTTGCTGAAATTGAAGTGCGGCATTTGATATTATAAAAATATTTGTTGATTGTCCTTAATAATGGCATGAATATGCAAAATTTAAGCGCCGTTTCCCAAAAGATGCTATAACTTGCCAAGCTATGGTTTTCACCGTAGAGTTAAGTTGGATAAGTTAATGCCAAAATGCTATGGAGTTTAAACGTGTACGTCTGTTAAAATCATACAAAATCAGATGGCAAAATCCTGAAGTGCGTCACCACAGTGCTAATATTTTGTAAAACTTTGCTCTATTATGTAACATGTTAATGCGGCACTTCAATTTCGGCCAAAAATGAACCACCTATGCAGTAATAAACGTCAGTTTTACAGAAAGTCAAATTTACCATAATAAAGCCTCTACTGACGCCAATACGGGCTTTATTGACATAATTTCATTGTGATTGAGGTGTAAAGCTGTCCAAAATTTGTAGAAATTGAACTTAAACTATGTGATCTTGAAAATTAGTTCCAAGACGTCTAAGTTCAAAGTTGACGTTGGCCAAATTTTAAAGCGGGAACTGATTTGAGTGAATAGCTGTATGAGAACGAAGTGCATTCTTCGAGGCATTTCAGAAATTTAGCAGGGGGTGTCACACCCCCCAGTCAAATTTGCGGGGGGTGTCAGACACCCCCTGCACCCCCCGGTTCCTACGCCCCTGATTATAATGTTGAATGAGAATATAATAATGTTGAATTAAGTGCGCAAAACGAGAAACCTCCTGAGGTTATTTCAAGTACATATCTTCATGGGCTTCAATCCTACTCAACTTTTAAATTAATGAGTCCGTTGCGCTGTCGTACATAACCACAAAATGTGAATAGAAGAAATTAAAATGTGGAAAATTCATTATTTTATTCAATCCACTATTTGAATCCCACCGCCAATAAGATGGAAAAAGTACAAGGCTTTGAAACATTTAGAAAAAAATTTCATCAATATTTTCAATAACTTTCAAAATTCGGTTCTCGTTTCGAAAAAATGTTCCCAGTTTTCAGTATTCTTTTCCTCATTTACTCCGGGATTTGTGTGCAAGCCAATGTCGAGCATTTGGCCAATGGTTTTCAAACTTGTACACTACATTTTCTTGAGCTATCAAAGAAAACCACAGCGGTGAATGCCAACGTAAAAATCCCCCACAAGCTCCGCGTTTGCCAATCCGTACAAAAATGTAAATCCATCCGAAATTCTTTCCCTTTCAAAGCTCAAAATTTGAACTGCAGCGTTGAAATTGCATTCTCAATCGGGTTATTTCCCACAAGAGTGGAGCTACGGAAACCGGAACTACGCGCTCTCAAGGGTTTCATTAAGGCTGAAATTAACTCTCATTTATCCATACCCAGCTTTGTAATTCTCATTGGCTCAAACTTGAGAAGAAATCTCTGGATCCACCAAATTGCGACTAGTCTCAGGGAGACTTTTCTCCATACATTTGTATTAGAATCAACTGACCATACGTTTCAATCTGGATATTTCATTTGTTCATCGGGCAACAATGCCAAGGTTAATTTCCTCTGCTCAAGACCAAGCTGCATAGAATCCATGACTGGAATTTTCAATAGGCAGACAAACAACGGCAGGTTTACTCAAACTTGCAGGAAAACAAATGACACTTACGACGCTCCTTCCCAAAGGAGTCCATTTTTTCGCGACAATCCTTGGAAGTTGAAAACTTCATTGCAATGGTACTTGGAATCCGCTGGGGAGCAGATGTTTATCACAGAAGCTGGAACTATAAGCGATGGTGGGCATCGAATACTCAAGCCACAAGATCCTATGAAATTCATAACGTCCGACCACGTTACAACCGAGAGAGTTAATTTCTCAGTCTACACAGATGCAATGGATTTGTGCACCTGGGCAGTTTTATTTGCTTGCTTCTCTACCATTGCAATTATTTTCGTGTTGAACATGATTTGGATAAACTCCAAATTTAAGCTTGAGAATTGTTTCACTGTTATTTTTTCAATCTACGCCAGTTTGGTGGATCAGTCATTACTCGATGGTATTTCCGCATCGGAGTCGGAAAACAATACTGGTAAATTTTATGGGGACATTCGGAAGAGAGTAGCCATTTTCTGGCTCGTCGCTATCACATTTCTGTCCATCAGCTACACAAATTATTTCAAAACAACATTTACCGTCCAAAATGACTACATTACCAAATGGCGGAGCTTGAAAGAAATGGAAAATTTCACATTTTATTTCCCTGCTGGGGATGTGCCGAGCACAAACGACTACTCATTTAGCCAATGTTTTCAACCTGAGGATCCAACCTGCGTTTCCTACTGTAAAGAAGGGAGAAAGAATTTCAGATATGGAAGTTTTTCCCAAAGACTTGTTTTCCAGGTCAATTACACCAAATTCCCCCATGAAGTTAAAGGTCGTTTTAAATGCATACTCCGAAGTAATTTCACGGCCTGGGTGGAGGAAATTCTGGTGCGTGAGAAAACAGCATTGGTAGTGTTTGAGGAAGATTTTGAGTATTATTGGGCAAACGTGAGTAAAGTGATGATCCGAAATCGTTTGCAATTTGCTCACAACTGGAAAACCTGGAATGATCATTTCTATATTGCATACGACATCTTACTGATTGGTCGAACAAGTAGCGACAGATATAATTATGTGGACAAAGCCGCGATGAACCTTCTCTCCAGTGGAATCTACTCATTGTGGAGTAAATGGGAGAAAATCCGATTCCCAAGGCACCGAGTCCAATCACTGGGGAGAATTCCGGAAGCGCAGGCGCTAGATTTGCATGGATCCATCGGTCTAATATTTGATGTGCTCTTAATGGGGTTGTGCTTTGCTTTCATGGCGTTTATCATGGAAACCCTTTATGCCACGGGGGCACAGGCAAGGAAAAATGCATTGGATTTAATCACATTTTGCCAATCGTTGGCATTGCTGAAAAAGGGACAATCTTCACCAAAGGCGAACGCCAGAAATTTCCAAGTTATTCCACTCCACCTCCTCAAGCAAAATAGGGTTATGTCAACTCTTGTTCCATCTCAAAGGGTTACGTGTACGTGCAAACGTGCACAAAGTTCGCTGTTTTAAAAACTAAGCATTTCACACATTAGGCCTTTATTTGGCTAAAATTTTGAGATTGCACTAGGAAACCTTTGGGGAGCAACACTTTGTTATAAACACGGCTACTGCAGCCCTTGGTTTCTTCACTCCTAGGAATGACCAAGTTCATCTACTCACGCCTCAAGTTTCTCTAAAATTTATCACATCCGACCACGTCACAGCAGAGAGGATCAATCTGTCCCTATGCGTAGATTCACTTGACCTGTTCCTATATAATTTTATTTTCACTTCAATTGTTATCAAGTGTCCCAAATTTTTTACGAAGCAAAAGGGTAAATTGACGGAAAAGAATAGTCATTGAAACCTTATCATTGGGTTTGACTTCCCCAAGCCATACGGAAAATTTCAATCATCACATTTAGAACGGGCGTGAGTACTTCTCCAAGCTCATCACTTCAGCCAGCACATGAGTCCGATACTTTTTCAAGTATGACACTGTAACGTGTGGATTTTGACATCCTTGAAAATCATTTAATTTAGTTTCGGCTCTCAAGAATTTTTCCACTATGAAAGCCACATGCATAGCTCACCACTTTACAGAAAAAGTTAAAGGCGTTGGAAAATTATTACAGACAGAGCATTACTTGCTTACCAATCTTTTCCAATTCAGCCATTATTCAGGCAAGAAACCCCCATGTCTTCAGTACGAACATAAAGAGAATTCTGTGACCAGTTGAATTTCTTCCCTACGGCCTTTGAACAAATTCAAAATACCACAATAAAATGTAAGAAAAATGCAAAACTCAAAACCGTACTATTTCTTTCCACTGCACTGTGCTGCTTTGAAGTCCGAAATTTGTCTCTAGGCATTTGGCCGGCATATCAATTTTAACCTTTAATGGTTTTTTCTTTTTTCACTTCGTTACAGGAATTTAAAGTTCAATCAAAGGTAGTTAAATTCCTTGCAATAAGGTTGAGGTTAGCAAACGTGGCGAAAATTTATGGATGACAAAAATTACTTGAATAATTCGTTTTCAAAACGTAAACTCTAGCTTTTAAAGAATGAGTCTTACTAACGTAAACATTTACTTTGGGTGGCACTTGAAAAACATTGGGTTTTAATAGGAAAAGGAATATCACAATGAGTATTTTATTTTAGGAGTCATGCGCTTAATACAAATCTTATGAAAATGTCAAAATTACATTTTAAAAAATTTACTTTGACACTGATTTCATTTCAATAAGCTGGAAATTGTAGTAATGAAAGTAATAGTAAATGAAAGGTAATCCTGATTTAACAAACAGTGAGGATAAAAAGTTCAACGGAGCTGTAAAAATTTGTTCCAGAGTCAACAAACAATTCAAACTAGAGGTCGGGCCTGAAGAAAAATGTTCCTGCTTTCTGCCCTTAGTTTGCTCAGTTGCCAGATTCTTGTGCACGCAAATATCAGAGAGTTGACGAATGGTTTCCAAACTTGTATTCTCCATTTTCTTGAATTTACAACGGACGTAACTGCAGTGAATGCCGAGTTGGAAGTCCCTTACCAGCTTCGAGTTTGCCAGATCGAAAACAGGTGCAAAACAATTTCACATGCGCTGGCTTATAAATCCCACAATTTGAACTGCAGCGTGGAAATTTCAATGCTCCATAAATTGACTGCGAAAGCGATCAATCCAAAAACAGGCTCTGAGGAACTGAACTATTTTTCAAGTTTTATTAATGAGGAAATTACTTCTCATCTGTTGGCACCGTCATTCGTAATTCTAATTGGGAAAAACTTGGAAAGGAATTTCTGGCTCCGTATCATTGTCACCAGAGTCAGTCGTAATTATGCACATACATACGTGCTGGAAGACACCGAGAGGGATTTTCAGTCTGGACATTTTATTTGCTCCGGGTCATACTATCCTAATTATGACGTCGATGCAGTAGTTAACAATTTTAGCTGCTCCTGGCCCGACTGTTTACAACTCATGACTCGAATATTCACTGAGCAAACTGACGACGGCAGGTATATTCAAACTTGCAAAGCAAATAAATCTTCTTATCCTCAACCAAACTCTAACCCGTTTTCACGCAACAATCCTGAAAGGCTAAAAAATTCAATATATTCATACTTGAAAACCTTTGGCGAACAGAATTTTCGCACTGCACCAAGTATCCAAAACCATGTTGACAATTTTGGTTTAAGTAAGCAAATGCTTTTACTTCAACCTCAAGCTCCTCTGAAATTTATCACAGGTGATCATGTTACAACTGAGAGAATTAATTTCTCCGTCTACGTAGAGACGCTTGATCCGCACGTTTGGGTGGCTTTAGTTATTTTCTCCTGTATGATGGCAATTCTATTCATGTTCAACATGATTCAGAAAGAATCCACATTTCGGCTACAGAATTGCATAACCGCAGTTTGGTCTATCTACGGAAGTGTGTTGGATCAGGCCTTGTTACGTGGACCAGCATACAAGGCAATCCCACCGAGAGTAAGGGACATTCGTAAGAGAGTGTCTATTTTCTGGCTCATTGCTCTCATGTTCCTTTCAATCAGTTATAAAAGTTATTTCAAAACCTCATTCACTGTCAAAAATGAGTTTACCACCAAATGGCGTAGCTTGAGAGAAATGGAAAATTTTACCTTCTACTTTCCGGCTGTTGGCACCGAGTTTATTTCCAATATTCGCAAATACCGTATAATTTTTTCCAACTGTTCCGATGTTCCGTTGTGCATCCACCGGTGTAGGGAAATGAAAAAGGGCTTCGAATATGGAGACATATTTGATCTTCATTTGATATTGAAATACGCGAATGCCCGTCATGCAGCTCCAGGTCGTTTTAAGTGCGTTCTGCGAAGTCATCTAACTGACACGATTGAGAAAATCCTGGTGAAAGAGAAAACAGCACTGGTTATGTTTGAGGAAGACTTTGAATATTATTGGTCCAATGTTAGTAAAGTGATGGTTCAACAACGTTTGAAATTTGCTCACAACTGGAAAACCCGGAATGACCACTTTTATGAAGCTTACGACGCTTTATATATTGAACGAACCAGGATTGATGGTTACAATCAGGTGGGAAAAGCTGCAATGCGCCTCCTCTCCAGTGGAATCTACTCACTGTGGAGTAAATGGGAGAAAATCCGGTTTCCAAGACACCGGGTTCGATCATTGGTGGAGATAGCTGAAGCGCAGCCGTTGGATTTGTACGGGTCAATCGGCCTAGTATTTGATGTCATGTTTTGGGGCTTGGCTTTTTCAGCAGTTGTTTTTGTCTTGGAAATCCTTTTACCCTGCATCGCCTACGCATACAAGAAGCATGTGTGTGCTCTGTCGGAACTGCAAAAACTTGCGGCAAAACTTAAAAAGGATCCTTCCTCACAAGGGGCTAACGCTAACACAAAAATCCCTCAAGTCATTCCGATGCAAATCCTCAAGCAAAAGCGGGCTATTTCAACTCTGTCTTCAGCACTTGTTTTTACGCGTACTAACGTTCGTCCACAGACTTCCCTCTTTTGAAAACCAAGCCTATTTTTCATTTACCTTCTTTCTGCACAAGGCTTTCTCATCTCGAAGATAACCGAAGATATTGCGTTTAGCAACGTGATTTACTTAGATCAGTACATCTCTGTCTGCATGCACAAACCCTGTCAAGCAAGAAAACGGAATTCCCTGTAAATATAATATGCACTTTAATATTAAAAAGATCCTCATGCTATTTGGACTTGATGTCATAAATCGTAAGTAAGAATCGATCAGTAAAGAATAGAAACTTATAAATCAGGGATTTCATTTTAGAGGGAGAGATAGAAACATTTTATTTCACTGAGGTCTTTCGGACATTTGCCTTTCGACACAGTACATAATTTCAGAATTTGAATATCAATCTTAAGCCTATAGGTTAAGTATTTATAATACTAATTATTATACCAGTGATTATATGCAATTTTATAAAAACCACGAAATGCTGAGATAACAACTTCATGATTGGCTTATATCACGTATTGTGTAAATAAATTGTCTATCTCCACATTGTTAGCTGTCTTCGGTGCTTGAAACCTGTGCTTGTAATGTATGATGCATATCATCGGCTAAAGTGCAAAAGGGGCTATATGCTGAAATCCTTAATACGAGATAGTTCCAACTCTGTGCGCTTATAATTCTAATGCAAAAAGGGGCTATATGCATTCCCGCAGCTGCTTGCATGGCTACGCTTCTGTACGTACATGCACAGAATTGGCTCCTTTGAAAATTTAGCGATCGCTGCATATAGCCCCTTCTTGCACAACGCTTCTAAAATTATGGCCCCTTTTGCACTTTAGCCGACGATATAATGTATGTTAACTTGTAAACCATAAAGGTGCCTATTCTGTCTATGCGTGTAAAACAATAATTGGCAAAATAAAAACCCCCATTATTATTATTATGAAGTTTAGCTACCGTGCTATTTGCCAAAATTTTACTTGTAATACGTTGTATGCATTTGAGCATGGAGCACTCACCCGTGTTAACACAAAAAGGGTTTTTGATTTTAATGACATCGTCATTTGCATAGCATAGGTTACCCCGTCAACGTGACAAACATCAAACCAGGTTTGTTAGGTATTTAAAAATTTGGACTATTTAAAGCTTGTATACCGGCTGTGAACACAATGTGCGCAAATATCAGGAACAATAATCCAAATACCATTTGCAAAAGGAAGCCAAAATTTAGCCTTTGTCCCAAAGTCACTCCAAAGTCAAATAAATGTAAAAATAACGGTAAAAACTTAAAAACTCGCAAAATTATACGATCATGTATAATTTTATTGGAGCAACGTTTCGAGTACAACTCTTCTTCAGGCTCACTCGCAGAGTGATTAAATCACTGTTAAACTTCTAAGCTTAAGCTTTAAACATTTGAGCTCTAATAACTTAAACCACTTGAATCCAATACACACTTAATATGATATGCGAGGTATAGAAACATTATACCAACCTTTAATCTGTAGATTTTCTTCGTTCATAAATGCAGGTCTTCGGAGTGAATTCACAATGTCTGTAGTGTACCTCACAGACTGGAGTAAAAAAAAATTTAAAAATAAGTTCCATTCATCTTCATGGTATGAAATTTGCGTTATTGTTTTTCAATTTTTTTGCTGGATAATGTAACTTAAATAATTTCAAGTAAAGTACAATGGATGTTCAATAATAAATGCATTCATTGCTCGACGTAGCATATTTCCAATGACTTGAAATACGATTGAGTTATGGTTTGTCATCACCTTGTTTATTTCTTGTACAAACAAACATAAGAAATGCTACCTCAACTTATATATATCATGTGACAAATGCTTGGTCATAACTGTTAGAGCAAAGATTTTTCTTAGAAAGGAGCTTTTTTTAACCCAAAAATAATTCAAATTTGACCTAGGATACTTCAATGCATTTTTCGTAAGAGGATATTTCCATATAGTGAATAAATTTTTGGCTAATAATTGATCCCTTATTAAAGGTATTTGTAACGACCATCTCTATGTTCAGAAATTGCTGAGCAAACCTAACCATTAAGACATGGAAATTTGGCAGGCCTAAACAAAGTAATTCAAATGCTGGAATAGCTGCTTATTTTTTCCCCACAAATACAACTTTAACCACAAACTATGGGGGACGTATTTTTTACTGCAAAAACAACTTAAAGATCACCAAAATAAATCCATGTTATTCCTGTATTGCGCTTACGTTTTTACGGAGACAAATTCAATCTCAAAATAATCATGAAAACTAGGATGGTAATTCGTTTGGTATGCTAAAGTTTTGAACTGCAAGCCAAACTCCGCTGAGATTTTTGGCAATTCACGCTTTTAACGTTTATTAAAATAAAGTAGCATACTTCTTGAACATCCCGTGTGAATTAAATGCAGGCATCGTGTGAGAGTTTCTCTTGGTATCATGACTCTAACCAGCGTGCCTAATGAAGGAGTAATGGGTAGGTGTCATATTTCTTGGACTCACTGAAATTACGCTGTCAGAATTACAGAAATATAAACACCGGCATGAACACAAATAATTATTGTGTTTTACCTTTCATTACAATTCTATTGAGTCTAAATGTTGGTTTCACTATTTCTATTCTATTGCCAATTTTATAAATATAGAAAATTCTCAAATAAAGCTGTTTGATTAAAGCTGACTGTAAGTTTTTACTGCACGCCGAAACGTTTGCTATGTACGCAATGGCTTCAAAACAAATGTTAGTTTGTAGGATTAACTTGACCCGTGGGGACAATTTACAGGCCACGAAAGTTTCAAGAAAAAAGTTCCGTGATATAACTAAGAAAATGGAGAAATAGCAACTCTACCTCTACAGGGTATAATTTTTTGTGATTTGTGCCGGCATTTTGTCCGAAAAACGTATTTAAGAAATGAATATCATCCGTACGCCATTGGTAAGTTGAGTGTAGGAAGTCATTGGCCCTAATTTAATATTTTTAATTCAATAGGACCCATAAAACCACAATGCCGGGAGACGCTATGGTTAATGATGCAAATGGAGAAGCTATGGAAATGCAAGATGACATTGCTGCTGGGAGTACATCAAAGTAAAATTCTTCGTAACTCCCCTAAAATTTTACTTATTTAATATGAATAACGTTGTGTTTATGTATAACAGTCCAGCTCCTGTCAATCCAAGGGCAGCTCTTGAGAAGAGGTAAATCAAAATATGCCTTTTCTAAATAATTATTCGACTAAACAATGACTGCACTGCTGGGTTAATTGTTTTAGGAAGGGTGTTTTTTGTTCGCAGGGGCGTAGGAACCGGGGGGTGCAGGGGGTGTCTGACACCCCCCGCTAATTTGACCGGGGGTGTGACACCCCCCAGTAAATTTGGAAAAAGCACAGTAGCAAACTGCAAACAATTCATGTATAAAAAAATCATTTCTTTGAATTAATTCTTTGACTTGACACTCATAACAGCTACAAGAATAATTTTGTTGACTTGATATTGAGTTGAGCGTTGAGTGACTTTAACGCCGTTGTCGACAGTTATGTCAAATACATAAACTCTTATCACTGACATGTACGGTCTTCTTGATCGGTAAAAGATTTCCCCTCGTATTTTATTGAATTTTCGCGACAGAAGCGGATTAAGAAAATTGAGGAATGTTTGAGAAAATGCTTGCCATTCAATACAACCCTTAATTTTAAACCTACAATTTCACAAAATCTGTCATGACAAATATTGACTTAATGTAGTCAAAGAGGGAAAAACAATTTTCTTCTCATACACAAGTTACAAAATGTTTGAATATAGACCCCCATTAAAAACTGAAAAAAGTGCAAAATATGACGGTGATTCATTGTAGATTCCAAAGAATTCCTTAGTATACAGATAAATGCACCGCACAGACATTATGGGGCCATACACTGGGCCAATACTACCCAGTTTAATCTACGGTTTATTTTAAAGGAGGCCAATTTATAGCCTAATAAAAGCCGGCTAATACCAACTTCATACCACAATGCAAGTGTAAGTACAGTGACATGAGAATGTAATTCGAATCAAATCGACCCTTACATAATAATAATAATAATAATTTATTCAGGTCGATTTTATGGCCAAGCCCTTACAACCTATGGATAAGTTTCGCAATC
>JAQFXU010003063.1:0-17723 GCA_034693705.1 Spatulosminthurus flaviceps | reverse complement strand
ATGGTGGCAGAAAAAATAACTGTAAGAGAAGCTTCATATTTTGAACCAATGTTACAAAAATCATTGTCACCGCCCTTTAAGAAACACAGCTTTCAGTGATGTGATTTTAAATTTTCAAATACCGGGTTCCTGTGGCATTTACAAGCTTTTTGCCATTTCTGATTTTCCGATTAACGGAATCGACTGAAATTTTTCAGATATGAGCAAAATTTTTGCCCACGAAATAACTCCTATTTTAGTAGTTCTTTTAGTAAACGTGAATGCAGTTTTATAGAAACCGGTGTGGTGTAAAAAAAATTATTATTTTGAATAAATTCGAAGGCGCTATACAATAAACAACTAACATTTTCATGGGCGAGCTTTCACTATTATTGACTGTTTTCTGTAATTATTTGTCCTTTATCATTTATTAGAGTACGTACGTGCCAATCTTAAAAGACATCCGTTTCTCTCCCTCTTCTTTCAATTCCAAGAATTTACTACTTGAGTCACCGAAGTTAGCTGGGAAGCTATAACTATAGCTGAATGATTTTGATAAAAAACATTCTTTACAGATCATCTTAAGCTTAACGAATGTATGGGGGTGTTATGCAGAAACACTCGATTGATGGCCAAAGAGTTAAATAATATTGGCATTTCCACTGAATAGAATTTGATCAAAGGATTAACTATGATGTCATTGAGAATTTTTATTCACATAAATACATGTTCAAGTGTGTAGTTATTTCAGCTTCACCCCAGTCACATGTTTTTGTACTGGAACTGTAAGTCAATCAAATGCCGATAATCTATATCGTATGAAGAAATGCGTACATTACATATTCAATTTCTCACCCCTGCGCTTTTAATTATTCATTTAATTTCATTGCACTGGGTTTGTTCACCTTTGCATAATTATTCGTGTTGATATTTATTTGGCTTGACTGGATAATTAAAAAAATTGGGTGTCTATAAAGTTTCATGATCAATTGTGTACGTTACAATTTGTTATTAGTAGCCATTACAAACGGGCTTGACTGCTTTTATTTATTTATTACATTTACGGGTAAACATCCGTCGTCGCGAAGCCTTTCCTTTTAATAGGGGCTATAATTAAGCCTCTGTAATATTTTTATACCAAGAGAAACCTTCTTATTTGGTGATTTTGTACCTGGAAGCTTCATAACCTTTGGGAAGATACATTATGTCCAAACGATGAGTGACAATCTTTAGAGATTACATATTCTTTAAGAGATACTTTTCCTTTTTATGAGTTGGTAAAAATTAAAGTATAAGTTACTATGGCCAAATTATTGTTTTATATATTTGAAAGACATTTTATTTACTTATTTGAATAGGGAAGAGAAAGGAAGGGAGGAAAAAACAAATGATTGATTTTGAAGGAAATATTGTTGGAGAACAGCCCATGTTTACAGATTGTATTAGGCATTTCACCAAGTTGAAGATCGGACCATCTGAAAATCATGGATTCTTCTTTTGTAATGTTTGGTATTAACAATTTCAAATTTTGTGTGGATTTTTTTTGAAACTTTTGGAAAAATATGGATTAGATTTTTAAATTTGCAGTACAGGAAATACAAGAATAATAATTATTATTACAAACTACCAAAGCTTTTAAAAATAATGAATGCGGAGCTAATCCAACCTCCCTCTATTCCGAATTTGGAATATAACCGTAGAATATTTCCGAATTATATCGATTGGCATGGTACCACATTCCTGATGGACGCGTCGTTGTGGAATTTTTGTAAACGAAATGAACAGTCCAGTACACCCACTGACTAGTATAGTCTGTGAGTAACTGCTTCACCAAGGGGACGATCTTTCCTTTAAAGTAACCCGCCTGCTTAAGAATTTGCGGGAAAACGTTGTATTTGCTGTCAGCGGGGCCGGATAGCTCCAATGGAAAGGCAAAACCAGGCTCATCACTTTCTTCAAGTTCCAGTTTAGAATAGAAACTTTGATGGAGCCCTGCAACTCGTGTATTTTCAGCAGATGCTGGTGTCTTCAAGTGACGTTGGTAAATGTAACCCTTAAGGGCTTCAATTCGGTTTCCTGATCCTAATAAATAATCATTTACCGGATTCGAGCTTGTACTCAGGGAAGTGTAACCAGATCGAGTGTAAGCGTCGGAAATTAAATCCGGTACATTTGCAAAAGATGTAAGTGCCGATGGGAATTTTTCTACTTGAGGTGAACCTGCGTGTGGCGATTTGATTATGGCGGCATGCTCAAATTCGTTAGTGTTGCAAGGACCAATAGAATGAACGCCATTTAATTTTGCATCGGGGATGCTCGTGCTTCCTGTGTATATAGCTTGGGACCAGAACTTACATTGCGAATTGGAGAATAAGCGCACGCACGAACCATCCGTCTGCACAGATTTAATTCTTCCAGGATATTTCTGCAAATTATAGCATCCTCCCTTGTATGTGGGCGATTTGAAATCGTAAAACTCAACGTTTCCTGCAAATATTAATAATTATTTAGCATTATTACTAGGTTGGTACTAGTTTTACAGTAATGAGATATAAAAAAGTAAAACCGGGTAAAATTAATACACGTATATTTTAGTTTAATTTCCTATGTTTAAAGAAATAAAACCAGATGTGTCCTTACCGGTTCTATTAACTTCCGTGAATAGCTTTGCTTGAGGGTTTCGAACAGCGATATCTGCAATTTAAATTTTTTTTAAATCTCACTTGTGGGCACCAAAAATTGAAGAATTTAAAGCGTGCGGATGTTTCAGGCCATTAAAATTCCATAAACTGACTCGTAACCTTACACATTACACATGCTTTGTTACACAATTTACACTCGAGACATTCAAATGATCATGATCATACGTGCAAAAATCAAGTAAAGAGTAAGGAGGGGCACGTACAATGTCTATGTTTGGTGTCAACAACTTTTGATGGCTCACTTTGACAATTTCAGGGAAAGTTAAAATGGCCCAACATATGAAATACTTTTTATTGACACGCTTGCCTCCCTTATATGGTCAAATTGATGATTGATAATAAAATTATTATATCATCGTCACTTTGAAGCACCAAGGATGTCAATTAAACTGTTAATTGTTACATTCGAGAGTGATTGACAAAAGGATGTAAAAGATTTACAAAGCATGTGTGATCTTAACAATTAAGTTATGGTATAAAATGTAATGGTAATATGTATGTACGAACCAATAAATACTCTGCGAATGACCTCACTGTTGTCCTCAACATTTGTATCAAGATTGCTCAAAGTAGAGTTTATGTGGTTGAAATTTGTGATTGTTTCCTTAAAATACTGCCGATGGGTCACCTGCAATTCATCCAGAAACTGACGGTTTGCTAAGAAAATAAAATTACCACATTGAAAATAAAATTCAAACTCACTTTGAGAATTCCTTATATAAAGACCTCTTACTTATTTCCTCCTGCTCTAGGGTAGCTTCCACATCTTTCGAAACCAACTGCCCATTCTTATACTCGTGGATGGTGGGTCGAGAGATGTTGGCACAAATCGTGTCCGTTGCATTGGAGAAAAAATCGCAGTCGATCAAGTACCTTTGGTTGGAACTTGTGGAGTTATTTCCCAGCTCTCGTTTTAAATTTGGTAGTGTTTTGAAAAATTTCACGTGATTTTGAAACCAAATGTCACTCATGGTCTGGACCCATTCCTGGCGGTAAAACATAAGGTAGATCCGTTCTTCTCTAGCGTCTCTCAAAAGCGCGGAAGTGTACTGAGCTGGGCTTGAAATATATTTGACCGAGGATTCTCTACAAAGTTTGCAAAAAGTTATTTTATCATTGATCTTCGAGACAACTTGTCGAAATTCAGTCTCCTGTTTTTCAATTTCAGCGTAAGATTCCTGGAAAGAGGCGGAAAAATTCAAAAATAATTGTTCTTGGTCTTCATCTTCACGTTTTCTGTAATACTCCAAGAGCGAGTTCAATTCAGCTGTCCAAAATTTGGTGGTGTTTTCTAAATCGTTTGCAAATGTGTCAAAAGCTATTTGGTCCGTATTGAGGATACATTCAGGGTGTAGGAGCGTTTGATCCTTCCAAGGTAAGATTAGATTTTGAGATGAAGTGTCTTCCAATAAATCCAAGGCAGCGATGATCTTCTCGGAAGTATCTGGGGAGAGTGGATTTGGAATTGTGGGTATTTTTGGGAGCAAGCCAAATTTTTCTTGGAAATTCAGCAGAGGTTGTAAAATATAACCCACTGGTTTCTTTTCTTGGGAAGATATTGCTGCAAAATTGGTCAAGAATTCTTGAAATTTCGGTAGGTCATAGATTTTGCCTGGAGTTGAATCTTGATCATCGGAAAGGATTAAAAATTTCGTAGTAGAATCGATATTCTCAAATAAATTGGTCAAATTAAGTGCTCTTTGATTTTCAATCCGGTTTAAATTTTCGTCGAAAATTTTCTTTATTTGGTCTACCACATTTTGATCCTGTTGAGGGTTTGGATGAATAATTCCAATGAGGGTGGTACTACCCTTGTAAATTTTTTGAACAAAGTGCGTGGCACGTGATTGGAGCGATTTTTGATCAATTAAGCTTGGCCAGTTGTCACGATCATCTTCAAAGTTCAAATACTCTTCCTGATAAATATTCGTTTGCAGTAAGGCCTTTGGTAAAGCTTGCGGGTTATGTCGGATAGTATTAAAATTTTTTAGCAATCCATCCTGGAGAATAGTTTCCCCACCAAGGATTAAAAGTTTTTGGTCTTGTGGGACCTTCAAGGCTCGAAGTAGCTGTTGCCACTTGTTTAAGATGACCATACTTGGGTACATCGAAGTTCGATCTTTAAGCTGGCTCACAAAAGGGATCGCCTGTTTCCGTTGGAATATTGACGATGCATCGATGAAAGTCCCAGAAGTTGCATCGTACAAATCGCCCAGTAGTTTTGACGCCCCAAGTGCAGGAATCTGAAGTTTTGGAGGAGATATTTGGTCGTTTTGCAAATCTTCCAATAAATTCCTTGATATCAGCTCCAGATCCAAATATTGTCGAATGGCAGTTCCATTCAGATCGTGGCAACCATCCTCGAAAATTTCACAATCTGCCGCAAGGACTCGGTTCCAAGGCTTTTTCAGTTTAAAAAGGAGACTCAGATTTTCTTGCCAAGAGTTTAGGTCTGAAGAAATGCGACTGGAATTAAACATGAGGATAAACAAGGGCTTGCTTCGAGTCGATGCAACTATGTCCCAAAGGTTTGAATCTTCATTCATGTACTCAACACCATTATGGACAAGTGTTTTGCAAGCGAAAAGCATGCTGGTTGAAGTTGCCATGGCATGTTTCTGAAAGGATTTGAAAATATTTCGAGGAGAGTTTGGCGATGCTGAGAAACTCTTCAGTAGTTCAGTCAAAGAGGATTTGCCAAGTTCTCCGGTTGAAATTCGTGTCAATGTTTTCTTAACATTGGACTGAAAATCTTCGCAAGTTGTTTCAAATTTGTCAGTTAAATTTTGGATTTTATTTTGATCCTCTTCAGAGTAGCAAATTATTGGTTCAGATCGGAGTTGACGGTGGGCATTAGAAATTCTGTCAAAATCTTTCAAAACCTGTTCCAATAATATCCCTTCAATTGGGGTAAAATTTGATGAAGCTGTTTGAATGGCAAAATAATTTTTAATTTGTTCCAAAGGAATGAGAAAATATTTGAGGGGGACTCCTTTTCCTTGATTGGTGCTGTTTAAAATTGATTGAACCATCGCTGAAATGTCGTCAAAATCCAGTATATTTGTTTTAGGGAAATAAATATCGGAAAAAATCTTAAATTTCAAATCCTCGTTCAAAGTCTGATTGTACTTTGAGGGTACGTCCTGCAAGATTTCTAACAGTTGGTTATGCTGGTGATCTTGATCAATTTCATTGGTATTTGCCCTCAAGCTGAAAATAACATTAATCCCATAGGAAATCCCAACCACAACATGAGTTCCAAGGCTGCGTTCCAAGGTTTCATGGTCAATGATGGGGGTGATGGATTTTCGGAAGAGCTTCAAGGTTGCCTTTAGAGTTTCTGTCGCATGAAATGTTGCAGCTTCGGGAAAGTTTGCGTCGTTTTTGGAGTGAAGTAAATATTTGGAAGTACCTTTGGGGAGGATTGACCCGTCAAGGATATTTACTGCTTGGGGAAGTTCAATCCCCATAAGCTTGACTTTCTCCAGAAGGTTTCTTATAATTTGAGTTTTGGTTGTCTTCCTTTCTAGTGTTGTCAGTCCTATGATATTTTGGTCCAGTGGAGGTAAATCTTCGAAAATGTTCTCACCCATGAAAACGTCATTTCGTATGTCGTATACTTCTCCTGAAAATGTAACAATTGCGTTAGTGCCAAATATATCCCTTAGGTTTCGGCCATTAAATTAAATGGGAAATTCCTCATTTATGGTACATATAGATACATATGGATTCATTCTTTCAAGTAGTTTAGTTTCCCGTAAAGATATTCAGGAAGTAGTAGAGGAGTGATTATTTGTGTAAGCATTCATCAGATTCCCAACATTTTTTTTAATTTGACACTAGAATATCACTAACTAAATAAAAACATTAATACGTACTTACTATGTACTATAAAATAAATTAAAGGTATTAATTTGAAAGAGTCACTCGGCCACAGAAGCCGTAGGCTCGGTTTACATTTCGAGACTTCGAGAGCATGCCGCTATAGCGCAGCCAATTGCTCTTTGCCGCCTGACTTTCATCCACGAGTTTTTCTAAAATACTAATATGCGCGTACTACACATGTGAGCTCATCTAGCCCTCGGCTTTATTATAATGCCATATGCATACTCCGTGCATATCCTCTCGTGTCATCCCTCCTGGACTCCCCGTCGCGTCGCATATAGTCACCGTAGTTATCCTATACTCCTACACTACTTATTGTTTGTTCCATATTCTGTGGACTAATATGCCCCCAAAGTACACGCTACAATGTCAGTTCTTGCAATTTAAACACATATAGAAAAATTATTAGTATACTATGAAAAAAATCATTGACCACAAAAATGAACTGGTTGCGAAATAATAAAATTGTTATAAGCTTACAATCAAAATCTTTTACCCTATGAAGATATACTTATTCCAATTTATATCCTTAACCAACATATTATTTTCCCCCAAAATTATAAGAAACTTTCTTCGCAATTTCGGGGCATTTAAAATTTTACTATTTTATCTCCACGCATTTATAAATACGGAAAGTACAGTTTTCGGATTGAATATCAATACATATGTTTTCCATGTAGCTAATTGTAGAAAACCCGAGGCTCACGCAGATATAAAAAATTGTAACAAAAATTAGGAATCATTTGACTTGACCTCGATGTTATGGGGACCCATGAAATATGACCAATAAAACTGTTTATAAATGAGAATTAAAAAGAATTTACCCAAACTGGCGAATCTTCCCACGGCCGAAATTCTTAATTGATGCGACGCTACATCAGTTAGTACATAAATGAGGAGAAAAAGTGTGGAACTAGGTAAAGTCACAAATCCCAGGATCTTCATTATTGAACGGGTCCGTACCAAAAGAACGAATGACGGTGGATACAAAACGCAAACCTATTTATAGTTGTTTAAATGCAATAATTCATTCTTGAATTTTTTAGTATTGGATTCAGATCGATAAACTATAATGATCTATTAAAATCCCACATTTATTCTCAGAAATTATATTAATTCATTTGCAGGAATTCTGGATGAGATGTGACGTTGGTTTGAGTAAAGTGTGAAGTAGATGTGCATAAATAGTTTTTAAGTCTAAAAATATCTTTCAACGGTCAAGTGGTCGAGTCAGTGAAATTAATTCACAAGCTAAAGATATGAATCTGTAGTGCTTCTCAGGAATTGTGGGTCAGAGTTGACGTTGCTATAAATATCGTGTAACGTACACACTCATTATAAAGGCAACTCTTCCATATGAAGTTGTATATTTAGTTTATTCGGATCGCAGTAAACACAACAGTTTACAATTTGGAGAATTTGGCATTCTGAATATGTTGAAACAAAAGTCCAAAAACCATCTCACGGGGCAATGATGGGCAATTTTCTATAATGCATCGTACTTATTCAACGCTATGGCACCGTTTATATGCACAGTGAAATACTTGGTCTACATTAACATATAATTTTCTGATGATTTGCTAGATTTTACATTTCCAATACAATGGCATACTGTCTGGTCCAGTCGTACTGCTGGACCCGGCCTCGCCATTTATTCAGTGTTAAACAAAACATCGGGCTAGTGGTCGGACCAGTTCAGTTTAGCTCACGAATTTAAGTTTGACTCGTTTCGCGGAGTGAACTGAAATTGAAACTAAAATTTTCAGTACAGTTCGCAGTTTTTCGGTTCAGTTCAGTTCATAGCTGACAAACTGAACTGAACAGAAGTTAAAAAAGCTCAAGGCGGGATGTAAAACTTCAATACTACATTACCTCAAAACAATTTGGACTTTAAATTCAAATGGAAATGATAATCAACATCCCTGCTAATAGACAAATATGTAATTCCAATTTTAATACCCTTTGACAATACTAATGCTTGGTCTTGCTGATATGAAGAACATTTTCATTGACGCATAACCTGTTCAGCAGTTTATTATGAAAGGGATGCATTTTTGACTTTGTGGATGTAAGTACGCATAATGTTTTAATATTTATTTTGAAAGATAAATTCAAAATGGCGAATTACCATAACAGTTTCTTTGGTGCGCTGCCTCTACTGATAGCTTTCTGTGGTTGTCCTGTATGAAAGCACGTGCCAAGCTTAACACGTCAGTTCCCTAAGATTTTTCTTGTAATTCCAAGAACTTGTTATATGTGTCACCAAAATTATCTGGAAAGCTTCGATTGACCACATTTACTTTTGATAAAAACATACTTATACATTGCTAGGATTAAATCTCACGAATTCATAGGAACATTATGACATGATTGATGGGCAAACGGTTAATTAATATTGACCTCTTCCAAGTCTTTCAATCAAAGGTTTCACTATTATGTCAGTGAGATTTTTTATTCACATAAAAAGTACACGAAGGATGAAATAATCTTAAGTAATATGTAAGTACGTACTGCAGCTTCATCCCAATCATGTTTTTGTATTGCAACTGTCTAGCCAATAAAATGCACACGAAATTATGTAGTTTGAAGACGTACTCAATCGCACTTAATCTATTCACTACTACATACATACATAGCAGGATACGAGGGGTGTCTGATAAAAACGCGAACTTTCTAGGACAGGGTACTCTTAGTTCCACGAAATTTTGCCCATCAAAAGCTTATTTGTAACTTTAACGAATAAACTCAGTAAGTTATAGCCTATTACCAAAAGAGGTTTTTTATTTATTTTATGTTAAAATTTCATCTTGTACAACTTCAGGAGAGTGTGTACCGGATATGTAAGAAGAAATATTTCATAGCAATAATACGCTTTCCAGAAGCCCAATATTTTAGCTTCAAAATTCTGTATGTAACATGACCTTTTTAAATGTGACCACGCAACCCCGGCTCAAGTTGCAAAATTTTACGAAGGGCTAAAATTTTGTTATTTATTGTTTTTGAAACATCAAGCTTAACCATGAACCCTTTCAATTCATGGGTGCACATGTACACATTTTTGATTTTTTTCCGAAATCTCCATTTCACAAGCTTTTAGGAATGCACGCATATTGTGACAATAGTCACAATTTTTTTAATTAGCTAAAGTTTACCATAGTGCCCTGATTTTCTCAGGAAATGCAAAAATTATGTGTAAACATAATTTCTATTATAACTATGAAAATTTTCTTAATGTTCATTAACTGATAGTGTTTAACTGATAGCTTATAAAAGGGCCTACTTATGGGGGTCCGATGGGGAGGGTGTTACTTTTTGTTGATTGCAAACCTTCAAGTACATAAAAATGATAATTCTAATCACATATAAGTACACATACATGCGATTTCACTACATTTTCTCTACATTAAACTCTATATTTAAATATGCTATCTTAGTTCTGGCGGCAAGGAGTCTAAGATACATGGAGAGTCTTATAGGTTTCATAAATAAAATTTAATAACTCGAGTTCGTCGAACTTTAATAGGGAACCAAAAAATGGGTTTAGAGGTGAAACAAAAGATAACTTGAGTAGAAGCATACTAAGAATAAGTTTAAATAATGCCGCTGTGTCTATTTGAAGGACAATCAGTACGAACATAACGCATGGTAGTGTTTGAATTTCAAATCTATCATCGGTAATGGCTCTCCTTGGTTTCTGTCCTCTGCCTTCTTTTGATTTTTATCCTCATCCCTGTTCTGCCATGGCTGTATTAAGTGATATTGAGTTCCCCAAGATATGAAAGTTGACATGGATAGGGTATGTATCATTATAAGGTTCTTGATTGTGTGAATTTTTATTTCTGGTGGTTTTGTATTATTTTTTACATTGATGATTTTTTCAACTGTGGGTGCTATAAACTGAAAATCTACGAGACTAAATGTAATATAACGATATTATGATCAAGATGGCGTTTAGAACTATGTGCAGCGTAAGGTGGTAAATTTGTCATATAAGGAGTTGAAAAGTATATCTTGTTTATATACGGGTAGCGAAATGCGTAGTTCTACTTTTCCAGGGATTGAAGGTTTTAAGGTGAGCATGCTTTCTTTTGTTTATAGTTTCTTTGCATAGAAGTCCAATTGAAGTTAAAAGAATAAATACAACAAGAGCCGTTATAACAGAAAACATATTTGGAATTGTTACCACACATGATTTGAAAATTTGCATTACGGGTAAAATCTTCAAGAGGAAGTACCTATGGCCGAAAATATTGAGGACTTTGAGCTCAGGGAAAAAATATGTTATAGATTCAGAACACAGAGTAGGAGGAAATAAAAAATAATATGGGATCACTATATCTCCGTTACTTTATTTGAAAAGGCTAGTGGCTTAAGAATAAGCTATAATATTACTGCAGACAAAACGAACCACTTATTGCTCTTTTAGTAAATAATTCATCATGGGTTAAAAATAGGTTTGTGAAACTGCATACATATAATTCAATTATATTAACTTTAGTATCACTTATGTACTTGTTGTACCCAATGAATAGGGCCATCAAGCATGACGCATATTTTGACATCAGGAAAAAGCGTTGAATAATTAGATCCAATTGATATACAATATCTGTCCTCGAATTAATGACGCTCCCGTCAAACATTAGCAGTCCAATTGATGACAGCGCAGTTCCCAGAAACTAAAGATTATATTCAATGTTTATCATTTATTTATATTAATTACTGTTTTGTTAAAAAGATTCTATTGCAAATAAGATGCGTAACTTACCACTAACAGTAGTATGAACCCGAAGATAAAAATGTGTTGAAGTTTTAAGGCCATAGCAATTGTTAGAATTTGTCTGCGTGTAGAAGAAAAACATTCAAAACCGGAACAAAAATTTTGAGTTTTATTATGACGCTCTGATTAGCGACCTGTATTTTACCTGTAATTGATAAAAAAGGGGGTTTATACTCCGATTTATACCCGTAGATCTGACAGAGTTTTCTCATACCTCCTTTATTATTTCCAATTAGCATTACGTACAATCATATATAATTTCTTAACAACTATTGAATGTACGGAAGAGAGAGAGAGATAAGCGACGGGGAGGTGACGCTCATCTGGTTGTGGAGTCAGTCGAGGTATGCTGATCGGGTCTTGATAACAACCGTAGTTCACCTCATCCATGGGTTGCCGGTGGTAGTCAAATCAGTCCTGAACTTCTCCAGTTCCTTCCTTCTTTAAGTCACCTTACTTATGCAAACCGACGACTTGCAACTCGCTATTCCTCATCCAGAAGTACTTACTTTAACAACACATCATCTACTCCTTTTGAGCAATCTTCCCCATATAGACTTGAGCTGTTTGCCTAACTATATAAGAATTTTTCAATACCATTCCCATAGAATAAAGAAGCAGGCCTATTTTTAGTACTTATACCTTGAATATGTAGTGATTTCTTGTATAAAGCATCTTATAATGTAATGACGTTGAAGCGAATCTTTTCTGTTCCTCTCCTCACATTTCTACATTTACAGTTTTGGGGGCAATAAAGAAAGCCTGGAAGCAAGCAAATATTAAGCCTATAGCCATGTAGCAAAAAACGACTCTTACTTTCAATCTCTAAGTAGTATTTGGTTTTCACTTTGTGCACTAGCTTTATTATCATGGCTAGCACAATAAGTGAGAGCATATATCCAAACTTAGGATTTCATGCTGGCAAAATAGCTCACAAAGTATGAGTGTATGTGTAAGAAAGTACTAAATCTATATATTTAGTAAGTAGTAGAAAGCCATCCGTCTCCCTATGCACGTTGGATTGTAGCTCCCATTGAAGAATTTAGTACTTCGGAACGGTTACCATTGCGTGTGTTGTCCAGATTTCCATCAGTTTGCTAAAGCTTGTAAAAAATTTGAAATGTTTTGGGAAATTGCTTGCGGCTGCAAAAAAAATTAAATTATAGCTCAGAAAGCTCTTGAAAACATGCCAAATTGGAGGACTTTCCCCCCTAAAAATGTAGTAATTAATTTATAACTCAAACAGTTTGTTAGCAAATATTCCAATTTTTTGTGAGCTAACTCTAATTTTTTTAGAGCTTTCGAAGGGAAAAACTTTGTGGAACTGAGGTCCTAGAAAGTTCGCATATTTACCAGGCACCCCTCGTAACTTATTATACACTGTCGCGTGCTCTCTCCATTCAGCTATCAAATGCTTAAATTTACCAAAAGATTTTACGTTTTAAAATTTTCGAGTTTCACTAATTTTATTGTTTTTTGGACGGTCGAAATTTCTTGAATGCGATTTTCTACCAAAATACCAATTTTTGCATTTTCTTTGTTTGTGCAATTATTTTAAGTTCCGCCCACATATTGTATCGTCGCACTGGCTCGATATCTAATATCCTCTATACGCCCTTTTGCGGAAGAACACCTATATGAAAATACTTGAGTGTATACATTCTTAAATTTAAAAAAAACGCGAATGAAATTTAAAGATTTTTCTAATTCCTCCTTTTTTTTCACCTTCATTTGAATAGTTGCTAAGTTTCTACCTTATCGAATTTTGAGATTCTAACTCCTTTGTTTAACCGAATTTTTTGCATCATTGACTATTTCCTCATTTCCTGTGAATGTTTCCTCCAAAATATTTTTACTTTCACTCGTCTCTTCCCTAATTCTTTCAAGGTGTCATTCAAGGAACAACTTGATTGATGGCCATATGGTTGATTTATATTGACCATTGACCCCATCCGCTGAGAAGCCTTTTATCAAAGTTTTAGCTATGCAAGGTCAAGTGCGTACTAAATTTTAGCTTAATCCCAATCTTATTTTTGTATTGCAACTCAGTCAATAAAATGCGGATAATTTATGCCGTTTGAAGCTGCAAGTACATTATACATATGCAATAACTGACCCCTGTGCTTGTCATTCATTTAATTTCAGTCCACACACACTAATCGTGTTTGAATAATAACATAATAACAACGATTATTATTCTTGTTGATACTAAATTGGCTAAATTAACAAGTCTTTGACTGGATATTTAAAAAAATGAGTTTCATGGTTAAATGCCTCCGTTAAAATTTATTATCATAGTGCCATATTACAAAAGGGCTTGACTGTATACCAATTTTATTTGCAGGGTCGGTGTTGATGCTAAAAAATAACCATACCAAGTTCTATTATGAAATCAGTTGTGTTTGCAGATACTAATGGGAAATTTTAATGAAAAAGCAGCAACTGCAGTACAATAAAATTAATTGACAAATCTTGGCTAGCCCAAAAAATCTCCAACATTTTTTGTACCTTTTCTTTTGTTCAACACAATTTTGGTTGGAAAAAGCAAGTGTTCACGAAGACGGAAAATCTTTCCACCGACGTGACCAACTTTTTTGATTGAAGTTCTAACTTATTCTTTTCCACACTTTCACCGCAGAGTTATAAGGCCTGACCTCTCCACTACTGGTAGTAAACGATATACCAACGGTATCGGAGTTACTACTGTAAGGTCCCGTCCTTACGTAATCACTGGTTCCACCAACAGGAAGTGATATTGAATTAGGAGGCTGGGTGTCTGCATATTGAACGTTAGTAATCCTAGGGGCATTGGCACTCTGTGTGCTGCCAAAGGAATTACTAGAACCCCCGACGACTCTAAAAAATTCACCCGCAAACGAACTGCTAATGTCTTGCCAACTATAGCCTGGCCACAAGGTCACCGGGGTTGGTTGGTTTCTATGCTGAATATAAATAAAACCGATTGGTACCAGTGTTTGACTCGCCCGCAAGTTGCTCAAACTAGAGTTTAAGCTGTTAAAATTGGTCATTGTTTCTGCGAAAAAGTTGCTTTGGGTCGACTGCAATTCTTCCAGGAACTCACGGTTAGCTAGAGAAAGAAAGCAACAACTAAGATATAGTGCAGGTAAATTTTTAAATAAAAATTAATCGGGCTTCGTCTAGATTTCGCTTACAAATTTCCTCCTGCCGTAGAGAAGAATTCAAATCCTGTGAAACTAACTGCCCATTCTTGTACTCGTGGATGGTGGGTTGGGAGATGTTGGCACAGATCGTATCCGATGCAATTATGAAAAAGTCGCAGTCTACCAAGTACCTCTGGTGGGAACTTGTTGAGTTATTTCCCAGCTCTCGTTTTAAATTTGGTAGAGTTTGAAAAAATTTCACATGATTTTCAAACCAAATGTCCCTCATGGTCTGGACCCATTCCTGGCGGTAAAACATGAGGTAGATCCGTTCTTCTCCGGCGTCTCCCAAAAGTGCTGAGGTGTAATCAACTGAGCTCGAAATATATTTGATAGAAAATTCTCTGCAAAGTTTGCAGAAAATTATTTTTTCCTTGATCATGGCGACAACCTGTTGAATTTCGGTATCTTGTCCTTCAAATGTGGGGTACGATTCTTGAAAAGAAGCAGAAAAATTCAAAAATATTTGTTCTTGGTCTCCATCTTCCCGTTTTTTGTACGTGTCCAAGAGCGAGTTCAATTCAGCTGTCCAAAATTTGGTAGTGTTTTCTAAATCCTTAGCAAATGTATCAAGAGCAATTTGATCAGTTTTGAGGAAACATTCAGAATTTTGAAGCATTTGATCCTTCCAAAATAAGATGCGATTTTGAGATGAAGTATCTTCCAATAAATCCAAGGCAGCGAAGATCTGCTCAGAAGTATCCGGGGAGAGGGGATTTGGAATTTTTGGTATTCTGGGGAGCAAGCCAAATTTTCCTTGTAAACTCAACAGGGGCTGCAAAATATAACCCACTGGTTTCTTTTTTTGGGAAGATATTTCTGAAAAATTGGTCAAAAATTCACGAAATTTCGGTAGGTCATAGATTTTGCCTGGAGTTGAATCTTGATCATCGGAGAGGATTAAAAATTTAGTGTGAGCGTTAATATTTTCAAATAAATGTGTAAAATTTGGTGCTCTTCCATTTTCAATCCGACTTAAATTTTCATCAAAAATTATTTTTATTCGATCTACCTCGTTTTGGTGTTGCTCAGGGTTTGGATGAAGAATTCCAATGAGAGTGGTGCTGCCCTTGTAAATTTTTTGAACATAGTGTGTTGCACGGGATTGGAAGGAGTTTTGATCTAATGAAATTGGCCAGTTTTTGTCATGATCATCTTCAAAGTCCAAATACTCTTCCTGAAAAATATTCGTTTGAATTAGGATTTTTTGTAGAGCTTGAGGATGATTTCGTATGAATTTGAAGTTATTATGCAACCCATTCTGGAAAATAATTTCTTCCCGATGTATTAATAGTTGTTGGTCTTGAGGGATCCTCAAAGCTTGAAGAAAATGTTGCCACTTGTTAGAGGTGACAATAGTCGGGTACATCACACTTCTATCCTTTAGTTTACTCATCAAAGAAATCGTCTGTTTCCGTTTGAAAATTGACGATGCATCGATAAAAGTCCCAGAAGTTGCATCGTACAAATCGCCCAGTTGTTGAGGAGTTTTGGAGGTGAAATTTCATTTTGCCGCAAATCTTCCACCAAATTGTTCGAAATCAGCTCGAGATCCAAATATTGTCGAATCGAAGTTCCATTCAAATCGTCACAAGCATCTTCGTGGATTTCGCAATCTACCGCGAGGACTCGGTTCCAAGGTTTTTTCAGTTTAAAAAGGAGACTTAGATTTTCCTTCCAAGACTTTTTATGTGAAGAAACGAGGCTGGAATTAAATACCAACACAAATAAAGGCTTAGTCCTAGTGGATGCAATAATGTCCCAAAGGTCGGAATCTTGTGGCATGTATTCAATACGATTGCGGATTAACGTTTTGCAAGCGGCAATTGTGGCGGTTGAAGTTTCCATGGTATTTTTCTGAAAGGATTTGAAAATATTTCGGGGTGAATACGGTGAGGCTGAGAAATTGTTCAGAAGATCAGTCAAAGAAGATTTGTCAAGTTCTCCGGTTGAAATTAGCGTCAATTTTCTCTTTACATCCGATAGAAAATCTTCGCATGTTGTTTCAAAATTGTCGGTTAAATTTTGGATTTTATTTTGATCCTCTTCAGAATAGCAAATTATTGGTTTAGATTTGAGTTGACGATTGGTAGTTGAAATTAGGTCAAAATTTTTTAAAACCTTCTCGAATAAAATACCTTCAATTGGAGTAAAATTTGTTGAGGGAGTTTGAATATCGAAATAATTTTTAATTTGCTCCAAAGGTAGGAGAGAATATTTTAGGGGGACTCCTTTCCCTTGGTTGGTGATGTTTAAAACTGACCGTACGATCTCTGAAGTGCGGTCAAAATCTGGGATATTTTCTCGAGAGAAATAAATATCGGAAAAAATCTTAAATTTCAAATCCTCATTCAAAGTCTGATTGTATGTTGAAGGTAGGTCCTCCAAGATTTCTAACAGTTGTTTTTGAATGTGATCTTGATCAATTTCATTGGATGTTTCTCTTAAGCTGAAAATTACATTCATTCCATAGGATATGCCAACAACTACATGAGTTCCAGAGCTACGTGCCAAGGTTTGGTTGTTTAAGATGGAAGATATGGACTGGTGGAAGATCTTCAACGTCGCTTTCACCGTTCCTGCTGTATGAAATGTGGCAGCTTCCGGAATGTTTTCATTACTTTTGGAGTAAAGTAAATATTTTGAAGTCCCTTTGGGGAGGATTGACCCATCAAGGATATTTACTGCTTGGGGAATTTCAATCCCCATAAGCTTCACTTTCTCTAAAAGGCTCTCAACAATTTGTGTTTTGGTTGACTCTTTTTCCAGGGTTGTCATTTCAATGAAATTTTGGTTCTGCGGAGGAAGACCTTCAAAGACGTTCTCTTCAGTGAAGACGTCGTTTCGGATGTCATAAACATCTCCTGAAAATACATATGAGGGCTTTAGAATCAAACTTGAATAATTCCATAATTTTGGAAAATAATTTCATAACATTTCCAAAAATGTTAGTGTTACGTACATCCTCCCCAATAAAGTAATTGTACCCTCGGATTTTTATAACTGGTTATTTTGCGCCATTTTGGCAAACTTGAAGGTGGCCATATCCTGCTAAGACTCTTCACGGATAGTATAATTTCATTATCCTATCCGTATCCTACCCTATCCGAAAATTTCAGACAAATTTCGAAAATTATCGTATCCTATCCGAAAATCTCGGACAGAATTTAAAAAATATCCGATCCTATCCGAAAAAAT
>JAQFXU010003062.1:0-17727 GCA_034693705.1 Spatulosminthurus flaviceps | reverse complement strand
ACAAAAAAATGCACAAACTTACATAAATACCAGCTTCCTTTTTTGTCCTTTTGACTTTTGGAACATATTACATGAAGAAAAAGGAATACAGGCACATACTTCTAAGCACCTAAATACAATAAATCTGAGCCGGACTAAAAACAAACATAGCATAGACGTGTAACTTATGTACGTAAATAAGTCCAACGTACTATAACCTATATGTATGTCAAGGGAAAGCTTGCTCCAATGGAGATGTATATCTACTCAAGAGGTAAGAAGCAATAACCACCAGGAGCATTGTAGGTAGTACTGCACATCATATAATAATAGTGCTCTTCACGCTACTACTACAAACTACAATAGCATTTATCCGAGTTACAATGTAGGACAGTCACTAGTGACTGAGCAAAAGAAAAAAGACAAGGCATAGCATAGGGAGATGAGAAGGACACCGTGAAAGAAGGAGACAAACTATTTCTTGGTAAATCTTCAAGAGAAGGAAAGATTCCAACCGTAGCAGCAGGTTTCCCTCTGTGCATTCTTCCTTCCCTTCTCTTTCTCCCAGCTGTAAATACATTTTCCCCTTAACTACTATAGCCTTACCTCTAAGGGGGGGAACATAGAGAGGACTCACTTTGAGCTCCACACTTGGTTGGATGAATGAAAAGAAGAGCGCGGGCAAAAAATTGATATCATCCAGGAATAAATCTTAGCTTAAATGGTCTGTGTGATAATACGCCGTGTGTGTACCGAATAACTCATCTATTTTATCTGATGCCTTCTCTTTTCTCTCCTCGTCCCTAAAACTCCAGCCACCCTATACAAATACTCACCCGCACACACGTAATGATCATACCTTACTATAATAATTATAGAGCACACATACATACATAAAAGAATAATATGTAGACCAAAAAATACAAAAAACTTTTACACGCTTAGTAAACCCTAGTCAATCCAATATATGCACAGGAGCTATGGCCTTACTATGTGAGTATATATAGGGGAAGATGAAACCATGGAAAAAATTCCCTGACAACACCTTAGTCCGAGGAAGAACACACGTGGGAAGTGTGTTTCTACACGGATATGACTATAAGACACTGAAAGACTTGAACAATTATCTAATGGACGGTTCTCAATATATTATACACAGAGTGAATTACCAGCCCACACAGCTTCTGCTTCTTCTTCCCTCCAGTCTTCCAATATTATAGTTCACTGATATTTCCAGTAATTTCCCGGGTAAAGTTCATATCCTCCGATGAGTTTCCGTAAATACCCTTAAAGCACACACACACACACACACACAAACTGGCATCCATACACACGGCAAGTCTTCCATCATCACCCAATAACAGATATACCCACTCATTCATTTTCCGTCTCGGATCGATTCCTTTCCCTTTCACTAGTAGTTTATCTTGAGGAACGGCGAAGTGAACGGGAAAGGGAGAGAGAGAGACAGAAAGAGAGAAGAATAGCAGGTGAAACTTCATACCAATACGATACACCCGAATTACATATGCATAGTACGCTTTTACTAGTCTGCTTACACAGTCATAAAGAATCCTCTCATATAGTAAATACTAATAACTTAGGTAGTTAGGTAAAACACTCTTAAGCCTAAAATTTCCTATATCAGTTGGAACACACACTTGGAAATAGCAACACATGTCTGTAGACTGTTTTTAAGCATATGATGAGTTCTGCTAGAACAATTTCTCATAGAAAAACTTTTCCTATAGATACTTTTTTCACTTCATGTTTTCTTCTTACTTTCCCTTCCTCCTCCCCGTCCGTACACAGTATGAGTACACACAAAGAGGGAAACAGGTTAAGTTTCTACCCTGTTCCCGGAGAAAGAGAAAGGCTTGAAAAGGTGGATGAAAAATACATGGTGATTTAGTGGCTCTTAATGCAGTAGGCAAATCTTTTCGAGAGAAAGAAGAAGAGCGAAAGGCAGGCCAAGTTTATGAAAGCACCTCCACAACTTGAGGCTATAATAAAGTGTAATTTTATTGCTACAAAACCCTCAGATTTCTCAACTCGACCCTTCCCCTTCTCCTTCTTCCAGTTACAAATGAGAGTACACAAGCCATATACCTTTTCCAGGAATCTGATTCAATGCCCAACTTTATGATGATATGCATAAATGAGAAAGGGACTAGAGCCCAGGGTATGAGTAAACGCTCTATACTTTCTGCCAAACATCCACACACATACTCCACGTAGATAGTTATACTTAGGTAAAAGACACAAGGAGAGTGGAGAGAAGAAAGAGAGAGAGAGAGAGAGAGAGACAGAGAAAAAGCAAAGGAGCCAAGAAGAAAGCAAGGTGAAGCCAAGTGAAGGATAATAATATAACTCGGCAGTCATGCCTTCAAGGATCAACTTTGAGCATTTATCAAAGCATAAACTCCTTGCCTCTTTCTCTCTCTCTCTCTTTCCTTCTTCCAGCTCATATATATACTCTATACTTCTCTTTGGCAAATGGCGACTCACCCACTCAAGCTTGTGTACACAATGCACTCTACTTCCTTCACTATGTTTGCTCTTTACTTTAATAATATATTCCTCACACAAATACAATAAGTATCTCCTCTAATCATATCCGTATCCACTTCCTCACAATAGCCTATACCTTCTCAATTGTAAAATCTCATACCTTCCATTCAATTTAATTTTCAAATCTGGCGACGTGATTCCTCAACAAGTTCACAATTTTATTCCAACCTTCCAAGCCATACAGACTACTTTCCTTAGTAGAACTTCCCATATGGATGAACTTGAGAAAACCCACAGAGCCAAAATGGAGAGGGAAGTCAATTCTAAATGGAACCCTACAACTATGACCAAATACATAGTAGCAGCCAAGCTAATAAACCAACTAAGTTTTATATAATTAAAATCTAATACAAATCTCAGATCCAGAGATTACAACCCTCAGAGAAAAAGGATGGGGCATGGTGGACAAGGAAATAAATGTGATGGGCTAAGCCAGATACAGTTAACTTCCACACTACTCTCTCTCTCTCTCTCTCTTTCTCTATTTAAGAGAAGTACAGGGGATAGAGGAAGTAATATTGTGGAAATAAAAAAAAATCCTCAATTTTTCCCTCCAAAATTTAGTTAGCTTTGAGTAACTCCCACAAATACATGTGCGTATGTATTTCAATGCTACACACCATTGAAAAAGGGATAGGTATCAGAGAGGAAGATACTTCTTCAAAGATACTCAGATCTGGTTACAGCAATGGAGCTCTGATGGTTCACAAGGGAGCGTTTTGTTCTACATTATTGTCTCGAATGTAAGTCTCGGTGACATTTTCATGTTCCCAGTCTTTCATCGACTGTGTACCAATTTCCTTGCTCAAAACCATTCACACACATGTTACATGTACCAATATAGAGCCAATCCTTGCCGTAGTGGTGGTACTATACCCTCCATTCATTCCATTACAATTGCTCCGAGGTTACTCCAACTACAAACTACTTTTCAGTTAACGGTACTTAATACATACCATATTTGGGGGTAACTTCACCAAATGTTATTTCTTGCGGTGATCTAATACACTACTCGGATCCTGCTTCTCCCTTTCCCCAATAATATATACATATAGTTTCTCGCTCTATATTACAGTAACTATTAGCTACCTACCACAAAATGAGTCAACAGATCACCTTGCTTATGATAACAAAGCAATGGTCCCTGACAGTGGTTATAGTCCAATATACCCACCATTATACTTTAAGTACTGTCTGAATATGTATATCCTCCATGATTCAATGCCACTATCCCCAGCACCTAGTAATACATACAATGTATACGTATACAATTGCAGGGAAAGGCCAAGCCATTCCTTTCTTCCGATTATCCGAGATAACAACATGAACTCCACTTCATACTCCCGGCCATTTTGACTCCACTTGAAGCAATTACATGACTACTTACAACTTCTCCACAGCCACTACAACTTAAACTATGACTATGACGTGGAGAAGTGAGTGAGAGAGAGAACTGAGAGAAGAGGGTAAAGTCAAAGCATACAATTCTCGAAAAGTCAACTTAACTTATATGGGCAATTGTAACCATTTGCGTGGGAACTTGCTTTTCCCTCCTTCCTCCAACCAACCACCACCACTATTTGCCCCTCTTTCACTTTCCACACTCTTTGAATTTGACTGGTTTTGAACACGTTCCTATATACAAAGTTGCGTACTGCAATGCTTCAGCCCAAGTACTCTTCCCGTTTTAGCTAACATTGTAATTCCATATAATTCCCTAATATCCACCTCTTTGTGACCCTCCCAGCCTGGAACATTAGCCATAAGAATGACACACACAACAACCCATAATAATATAACCTACCTAAATACGTAAGACCTCCAACCATTATTATTACATTACATGAGATACTTCCTTTTAGTAGTAGTGGCAGTCTCCTCCGTTCCCATTCCTCAAGTCTCTTCTTCCCTCATAATAAGAGAAAATAAAAGGAACAAATCGCAACTCAACCGAGACCTATTGTGCAGCACATTCCGCCGTCAAAATGTCAGAAATCTGGCGACTTTTTCACAATAAATTTCATCTCATTTACAATAAAAGAAACAACAACATCACCCATGTACACACATACCCTAAAAACAGCTATTGCTATTCCCACGACAAAAAAATCATACAAATTCACTCCTCTATACCACCGTCTTTTCTAAAACCAGCCACAAGAACAAAATATCATACAACTACCTCCGCTTTCCCCGAAGAAAAAATTCTTTTTTTTTTATTTGAACCACCACTTGAACCCAAGAATTACCCATGTATATATAAGTATTTCCACGTTTGCCCTCTTCATACCTAACTATGTACACATACCCTGTCATAAATGCATACATACACTCACCACGCTCCCACAGTTACAAAACCTCTCAACTTGTATCTACAATTATTACAGAGGGTATCGACAATTAAATTATATTTGAGGGAGACAGAATAAGAGAGAGAGAGAGAGAAAGAGAGAGGGAAAGCGAGGAAGAGCCAACAACAGGAAACCTTCTGCCAACTCCAACGACTTCCTTCACCTCATTTCAAATGAAAAATACTCGGAAATGGTAATTACTTTTTTCTCTGACAACGTCCTCATATCCTCATCGTCTCCCCAAAAAAAATCACCATTCTTTCCTTAACTATATGTAAGCTTCTAAATTTTCCCAAATAAAACCATCCCATCCAAAGAATCCACAATTCTATGAAACTCAAACATATACTCCATGGGAATACATACATAAAATGTCAAATAATTCCCGTGTTAAAAAGAAACGTAAAAATGTGAGAAACTTTCAACAAAGGCGGAAAATCTGGATTCTTCTATAGAACCCAAAAAGGCACATATAACTTAAATACCACTCCGTCCCTACTTCCCAGTATCTGACAAGGCTATGATAGAATGATGAAACCGGAGCAATATTATTAATTGGGCAAACAGCAGTGAGGGTGAATGGAATAAAGTATTTTATATACCAATTCATAGGGTACATATATAGTCATAATACTAACTACAGACTACACTTCGTCCAATATAAAAATTACCAACACACACACACACACACACACACACACACACATACAAGGCCATCAAATTTTTTTAACAAATTGTAGCCAATCTCAAGTCAGTACATAAAGAGAGATATGATACAGCAGCCTTGTAGAACAAGTTAAAAGGGAAAGGTATCCCACCCCAAGAGATGAAGACAAGTGTCAGGAGAGAAGTTCTCTCCTTGTATTCATAAAATACATGATAAAACTTCTCATCCTCTCTCTCTCTCTCTCTCTCTCTCTATTACCAAGCATTCATATCTAATTCAGTAAAGTGCTTTATTGCCTCGATTCAATTCACACGCTTTCATTATATTATTTTCCCTCTCCTCCTTCTCCCTCCACCGCCTCTCATTTACACATACATACTGAAATACTCCTAGAGAGATGAGAGAATGGTTGAAATTTCTACATTTTTTCCTCTCTCCTGCCATAATACTTCCAACATCATTATCTTTCCATCTTCCAGCCTTCCCCCCCACCAAAATACATACAAATACATCTGAGGATTTCTCCATACTTTAGCATCAACTAGATTAGATATAATATTACAAAATCCTAAAATGGTAAAGTACTTAACCTTTTGTGGTGGAATTTTTAAAAAAATTGACCCTCATAAACAAAGTCCCATGAATGTTTCAACATACAAAGTATAACTATCTGCAGGATTCATTTGGCCCCGTTCAGTCATACATACACAAAGTACCTAGAGAATGTTCCTCCTAAAATTGCTATACTTAATATAAAAGGCATTATCATAGGCAGTTAGCCATGCAAAGATGAGGTAGAGAGATGGATTTAATGCTATAATTTGAAAACTTGATAATCATCTCTCTCTCTCTCTCTCTCTTGGGCTCCCCTCTCCTCTCCAAGTCCTCACTATTAACTCCTTTATGATTACGACTAGGAAATAACGGTTCGGTAAGCTCGTCATAGTTTTAATAAATTCAAAATCTCCAAATATTTTGTCCATACACTTGTTCAAAGAACAGGGAATCTCATGAGGTTATCACATGCTAAAGGAAAAAAATCATTGTCTAAATTACCAATTGTTGTGTGGAAAACCTGATGAGGTTAGCTCAAGGATAAAAAGTTAAATCCAAAATTAACAAGCGATTTTCTCTAAAACAAAAACCCTAAGCTACTTGTTCCAACATGGCTACATAGCTACTAATACCAAATGTTCATGAACACCAAGGCGCTAACATCATCTCAGTGATTTTCTCATCGTAAATTCTACCGCCATAAACTTAAATCACTACTACTACACTACTCCTGCTCCTACTACAACAAGAGCAGTAGTATCTTCTTCCTCACATTTATTTTAAACTCAGGCTACAATGACTCATAGCCATTACCAGGGAACTGAGGTAGTTAGAATACCATCAACCATAGCTTTCCCTTTCTTTACCCTACAGCATAATATACATACACACTCTCGAGGCAAATCACCCTGAAATAGGAGTCAATGTGAAAGGGAAGCTGTGAGAATTATCTCCCTACTTTAAAATAATTGAAGGTATGTACCGTTCCTAACCTCCGAGGAAGGGAAAAAGGAAATAAATTCAGCAAAAATGAATAATGAGTCCAGAGGACTTTACTACTACACAAGAAGTAGGGGTAGTAGGGGAGTGCTTAACGACACTCAAAATTACAAACTCATTAAGCTCAGCTCCTCAATCCTCACAATCAACCAGGTATAATGAAATACAATAATAATGGATGGGGAAGATAGGACTCAAAGAAGCCCGAGATAAAACTACATACTTTTCATAGGAAACAAAAACACACGAAACTTTTAGCCAACTCAAGCTCACGCAAGTGTAAAGATAGGACAAAACCAAAAGGATATTTCTACACTCCATAGAAGGTGACTCTGTAAAGTGAATAGGAAAATACATCCTTTTCCCTTGTATTAAGTGTGAGAAATGGAAAAAGTCGAAACCAAAAGGAGCGGAAATTGTTGCTTTTTCCTTCCAAAAGTCAAACCTCTTCCTCTCCAGAACCTCTCCCTTCGGACCAGATCCTCCCTATACATATAAGGTATCTAGGTGTTATCCTTTTGTAAATGGTTATAAGGTAAGAATGGAAAGAGACTGAGACAGAAGAAAGTCGGGGAAAGTAAAAGTAACTCAGTGGATGGCAAAGGAGAGGAAGAAAGACAGACCATTCCCTAAAGTACAATAGGAGCGTAAGTTGGAGGATAAATAGGCAATTATTTTGTCAAATCGGCAAAATAGGAGAATCAAAACGAGTAACGACGATAGCATTCCCACTTTGGGGAGTCAGAGAAGAACAAGGAGAAAGCAGGAAGAAAGGAAAGCAAAAAGTGTACATATCTAATGGTGGTTGAGAGAAAGTGAGAGAGAGACAGAATAAAACTGTAAGGGAAAGAAGGTATACAGAAAGAGAGAGAGAGAGAGAGGAACAAGCAAAATCCAATGCAGCCAAAAAATAAAGAAGTATAGATGGAGAGGAAGAACCAGGTTGTTCTTCTGGTTCGCTGTGCTTATTTCCTCCTCAACGGACCAAGGATTCCATCCATCCATTCCATTTGAAGCAATATGTTCTCATTTCACCGAACCGACTAAACTGTCCCACGTGAACAGCAACCCGAAACGACACTATCTCACGTCAAGACAAAAACAAAGAGGATGGACCGACTTCACTGCACTTCGTCTCCAGATACCTTCCTCGTACATCGTCCGTCTTTCACCTCATCCCATTCTCTCTCAGTGTCGCTCTATTCTCTCTCTCTCTCTCTCTCTCTCTCTCTCTCTCTCTCTCCCTTTACGAGGAATCCTACTCTTCACTATACTCTCCACAACTCATCCTATTGCAGGACACTTTCTCCACACGCCTATAATATCACCTATTTCCTATAATAATATCCTCATCTAACCCCTTAGATGTATAGATATTGTACATGGAGAATAAGCTAAAGTAGAACCACCGCCTCCAAGAGTTACACTCATGGTAGTAGAACAGCATTACATCCTGTCATCCTCTAACCTTAAAATGGACAGTATAGTCAAAGCAGCCAGGAGACTAAGAGACAGAAAAAAACAGAGCGAAGGGAAAAAGGGAAAAAAATCTGTGGAGAGGATGCCTTGGCAGAGAGTTGGAGTTAGATGGAGAAAAATGATAGTCATTCCATGTCCGGTCTCTACCTGAGCAATCTGTTACCCTTCCATTTATCTCAAGAAACGTTCTGTCGTCCTCTGCCATGCCCATTTCTTCCTTTCTCTTTTCTCTCTCTCTCTCTCTTTCTTTCTCCAAGACATTTTTCACATTTTATAATACTTTCCCTCACTCTCCTTCCCTCAGTGTCAGGCACAACTGCACACACATACTCATACAACACCTCATCCCATCACTCACTCACACATCTCTCACCTCCAACAACAAAAACATTCCCTACTCCCAACGCTCCCCCAATATTCCATCCCACGGTGGTTCTCCCATTCCCAAACCCTCAATATAGTTCAGCTCCCTTTCTCCCTATAATAACCTCCGACTCACCCACCAATTCATAACTCACGTTTTAAACCATGCCATCTCCTTTATACTTAGCACGCACGTAAACTAAAATCCCCAACCAACGGAGCTTCCATGAGGACTTAGTTGATGTACATAATTTCTATGTATAGGTAGATATTTTAAATTTAAATCCGATCGTAGAGAATAATAGAAAACACGAATAAATTCAAAATGCATTAAGGATAGTATCTATCCATGTAGCTATATATAACATTCATTCCATGAGTCAGTCCTTTGCTTCTGTTATGGAGGGTTAAATGAGTCAAAGTCAGGTTGCAGGACGAGGAGCAGGAGTGGAGGAAAGGAACAGGAGAGTATTGTATAGTATATAGTAGCGTCATAGTAGGAGAGCTAGGCTATTGATTCAAAGTAAAGCAAGTGCGGATGATGAGTACAATCACTTGATTAATGATGGGTTCCACTGAATTTGACGATGGTAAGCCTATTCCGGTGCAATAGTCGGCCGAGATAAATAGGATTAAAAAGAGGGGATTTCCTCCATGCATTAAATGCCACTCTTACTCTATATACTACATAGCCACACAAATATATAACCATGCTGAACGGAAAACTCGTATAAACTTTCCCTTTCTATCCTTCTCTTGCTCAATATTATCTCCTCCTCCTCCTCTAAAGAAAAAAAACATCACTCAAAATTTGATACAACAATCCATAGCTTCACGGACCAAATAAAGGTAATAGACCTTTTACTATAACTTGCTACAACATCCAGGATTCAAACGTGCATAGGACATAATTACACATTTTCAAATTTCCTACCTTACCAATTTAAACTTATTTTTATCCATACGAACAAAGTGTGTCAAAATATTAAAACCCCCCACGAAAATCTGCTGTGAGTACATCATTTGAACCATATCAAGTTCCAATCCCCACGGTTTTACAAAAAAAAAAAATAGAAACGTAATTTAAGAGAGAAAAGAACTAGCAAAGTGAGCTTCTGCCATGTGTGACCAAGCTGGAAACCGATGTGATGTTGTTAAATTAACAATACGTCTGTATCATTCGAGGTTCGATGGGTCCATAATGAGAAATCCCTCAGCGCCACTCCTATAGCATAGCCGCTCTTATATGTACATAACATAGGAAAAAGTCAACCGAGGACAGGTCACATACGCAAGGAGTCACCCACATCCTTACGCACATACATACACACATGCGACATCCATAGAAACTAATACAAGAACATACGCTCTCCTGAAAATAAATTCAAATTCAATCCATTTCATTTCCAGACACCATGGATGGATGAGAGTATACCGTGAAAGTGTGTGTTTGTGGACATAGGAAAAAAACGGTTGGGGTGCCTCGTCAGATCTATTACTTATCAAGCTGCCAGTAAATGTGTATTTAATCTAACGTAAATAGACACATGTATATGTAAACTATTCATACCATTTTGCTCACGATGATTGCAAACCACCTTCTAACTGCTTAGAGTAAAATGCATATACATTTGTACTATTCATATAAGTACACATTACTACTAAAAGACTAACAATATCCAACTAAAAGACCTACGATTAGTAACAGTAAATACTGGGTTAGTGTATCCATGTATCCTTTCTCTGATCTAACTATTCCTACTGCGTAGGTACATACGGAGAAAATAGAGGAAGCAAAGCGTGAGGAATTCATCCTCCATGTAGGAAGCAACCGACAGAGAGAGAGAGAGAGAGAGTTGGGTCGTGTTTAAAATGCGAAAGAAATAATAAAATCCTGAAAATGACACATGCATATAAATTGGAATGAAATCGTGCGTGAAATATGTCATGATGGCTTTTGGTCTCTGGAATAAATACACAAGTGTACCTATGCCCAAGCCTAAGATCTCCCAATGTATTTTATACAGGGCAAAATATATACAAGGTGTACATTCTTATTACGAAACATCTCTCTCACTCTTCTTTCTAACCCTTCCAGCTATTTTTTTTCCTCCCACTTTCCTTCGAATCATTAATTTCAAATCTTCCAGCACCTTCTTCTATTTTTCTTATTAACCTACACTATACACACAACCTTCCCAAAATATATACACAAATACATTCATAAATTTTCTCAACTTTTTAATATACTTGAAAATATACAAAAAAAATCTCCCATTTAACCTAACTTTTAGACACCCAAAATCCTATAACTGCTCTTACAAAAAAAGGGTTGGAGCCAAGAAAAAAAGAGCAAAGCGTCAGTCAAAATCGATTGACAGGATTTTCTATTAAAGTGAACTTCAAGTGTACGAAAGGAGAGAGAGAGAGAGAGAAAGAGAGAGAGGTTGGATAAAATCACAGGAAGATATATCCAGGAGAGTTGAACAAAGGTGGGATTTATTGCCTCCCATCTATCCATCCATGAGACGGCGGCCGGCCCAGCGGAACAACAAAAATCCGTTCATCACCATCCCTGAACCTGTCTCGTGATTGAGACAAGAAGACTTACATTTATTTCAGCATCATCTCCTCCTTATAAAAACCCAATACCCCAACAGTACCCACACACATGGAAAAATGCCTCACTCCTCTTCTTCTCTCATCCCACACAAGCTCCTCTCTACTGTCAAGTCCTCTTGAAACCTACGTCCTTTGTTGTAAACAGACACACACGAGAATCAAAATATGGGAAATCTATGCAAGGGGAAAAATAACTATCTCTCTATCCCTATATACTATCGCCCTTTCCTCCTATATATTTACACATATTTCCTATCCATATTAAACCCACCAAAATATTTCCTCACAAAAAATTCCCCTATCCTACCTTGCTCTTTAAACTTATTTTTTTATAACCATATTCATTGTACGTATCTCCCCCTATATACACTCTTGATCATTGCTTCTACTCACTCGCATATCTCACCCCTCAAAAGTCAGAGCGAAGAGGCAGCAGAAAAAAACTAGAGAGAGAGAGAGACAGAGAAAGAAAGAAAGCATTTTCCTCATATGAGTACGCCAGTGATGGGAAGAACACAAAAGACTTTCATACAGAAGAGAGAAGAAAACTAAAAGTTATTGAATCATTTTTAAACCATTGAATCTGTGAAGGGCCGGATTGCCGACATCTTATCGCTGTCAAATACACGCTTTATTGGCTTCAAGCCTCAATGCCTTGTGGATAGACTCTCTTCAAGCTCCCACACACTTATAAGGTATTCAATAGGTATAGGTATTCAATACATGTACGAATGTGTGACTCCCTCCATCTTCCCTCCAACCACTCATCCCACTACTATCAAAATATATACACATATCTAAACACTCACATAAAAAACGAATCCCTTCAAAAATCTACCTACTTAACACAGACACCAAAAATACCTTCACATACCTACAAAAAGGTACACACATCACAAGCACAAAATATTCACACTTCCCCTCCCCACCTAAAAACCAACCCTACACACACATACAAAAGTGCCTACAAACAATGTAACACTACAATACTAGTAACACAGAACTATCAAAACAATAAGCTGAGGTTATATTTGCTGTAGTAAAAGATTCAACACGCTATCTCCAAGGTTATAGCTCTCCACTCCACCTACTCCACCACCGTCAACAGCCAAGAAATGTACGCATTATTGTTAGTTAGGAATGGCAGAAGTGGAAGAAACGAGTCAATCATAATCCTCATGGGACATACGTTGAGCACACAAATGTGGTTACGCTCCACAACTTACACATACTTCACCACACCACCGTCACCACCGTGTGGCAGAAGAGCGCTTAAAGATCAACGCTTCAAAAGGAGCAGTATATTCATGCTCCTTCTGTCTATGAATTGTATGCAAAAGTAAAAGAGATAAAAAAAGTTTCACCCTCTCCAACTCTTTGTGATGCTGGTCGTATAGTACAAGTACTGGTCATAACCATATCAATCTAGGAGTGGAGGTGGAAGGAACGGGAAGATAATCATGTCTCACGGTACCATTGAGGTAGCGTGTATATCTAAGGAAGTAAGTAGTAAGTAAGAGATCAGATAGTATCATCATCATGTTTGTGGGAGGATAGGACAGTATAAGGTAGCCATTCCGCCGGTTTATGGGCCGTGAAAATCCATACTAAAGTCAACTCTCTGGCCCCCAGATTTACCTTGACTTTCTAAATATATGTGCTATTATGTACACATAGTCACATTTTAACTCCACCCTAGGCTTCTCCCACCATATCCCATCAATACTACAACTTTGCACACTACCATAGTTTCTCCTCACAATCATCCCCTGTCATCCTCGCATTCCCTTGACATTACCATATCCTCCCACTCGCGAAAGAGACACTAAGAAAACTAAGTAAGTAAGAGGAGAGTAAGTAAGAAACAAAACAGTTATTAGTCACTACTTCGTCTCCCAAAACACTTGGCTTGAACTCAAGTTATGGAATCACTGGAGATTTTTAAGTACCTTCCACTTACAAAAGCCTGTATCAACGAGACTTACTCTCCTTTTCTCTCTTATTATAAATACAGCAAATTCCTTCCGATTAAGCTTGAAAAACTTTTCCTACAATATAGTCACAGAGAGTGAGAGAGAGAGAGAGAGAGACAGAAAGAGAGTATCAGAATGAAACTAGGACGGAGTCTACAATTAGTATGTATGTATTTTGGTAAAGCTTGAAAAAACCCAAGGACTGGTCGTCTCTTTTCCCTAAACACCCAACTTTTATTTCTCAATTGTTTTAATTATCTGTACACCCAAACCCTCGGAATTCCGATGGAAACCCCACCACTCCCTTTGGTTCCCTCTAACTTAGTACTCTATGTAGAACAAAGACTTTAGTTAGAGAACAAAATAGCAACAACAGACTCGAAGATTTCATCTGAGAAAACCATTCTTATAGAATATCTGCTCTCCACAATATAATTATTATACATATATATGAAAAGGCAGGAAAAATATAGGAAAGCCATGGGACCGATGAGAAGTCAAATCAGGAGAAAGAAAGAGGAAGAGTCCTCACCACCACCACTCTCCGACCAACAACCCACCAAATTAAAACCAACCAACTTGAGAAGTTTAAAGCTTTTCTAATTAAATACATCCCAGCAGTAGCAGCTTCAGAGCAGCTCTCCGACTCTTGTCCTTATTATTGTCTCAATCCCTTTTCATTGAATAATCATCCAAAGACTTTTAAAATATAGACCCAAGTCCAAAACAACCCGTCCCACATGACTCTCTTCTATTTATGTATGTACGGGAAAAGTTGAGCCCGTATAGTGTGTAAAAATACACTACTAGCAGCACACTATTAGGGCTAGAGCAACATTATATAGTAGAATCTCTTTACTTTCTAGTAAAGCAATCAACAATCCAAACCAAAAACTAAGTAAGAAAACCTCCCAGGATTCTGTCAACTTTTAAACTCTCCAGCGATCCTAATAGAACAGCACATTCTACTAAGGGAAAGACTAACCCAAGAAAATTATTTTCAACTTAAATGGAGATATTTATTCACCCTTCCCTAAGGTTTTCCTCCTTTCATTAACTCAATTTCCTTTAATTATTTCTTCCCTGCTCCAAACAAAATTCCATTTCACAGTCAACCACTACTCCCTTCCAACTTGGTCTGAGGCCTCTAAATTTCTTGTAACATTTTACAAAACAATTATTCTATAACTAAAGAAACTTGTGGCACTTTCCCTATTGCTCCCTTTCAATACAAATAATATTCAGAACAAGTATCATTAAATATACTGTGGGAGCTATTGTTCTCATGTAATCAATGAGTGACAGTCCTAGCCCATAGCATGATATGTACGTAATACTATACATAGTACTCTTTACTCTTCCTGTAATATGTCTATATACACTAGACATAAGTATATAGCAAATGTTCCTATATAAACAAAGAAATCGCTCTAACAGTTGACTTCTTGAAGAAAAGGTAAAGCTACTAATTAACGGTCAGAGCACGGAAAGGCCAAGACATAGAGCTCCGCGTTTGCCGTCAGAAAGCAATCGCATTATAATTCCAAACTGGTATTCTATTTCTTACTCTTTTAGCCATACTCCACAGCTACAGAGGGCTATGTATATACCTCCCATTTAGATGTATACCCCTGAAATGGGAAAAGTAGAACACTTAATAGAAAATGATAAAATAGTGTTGTTCAGGTTACTTGTTTCTATATACTACTCCTCCTTTGCAAGGAAGAGGCATAGTGTAATTTTGTGAAAACTAGTGGAATAGAAGTGAAAAAGCTGACGGGACTGAAAAAGTAAAGAAAAAAGTAAAGGAAGAACGAGAGAGAGAGAGAAAGAAAAGGAAAGCAAGTTGGCGACGTCGTCTTCTTCTTCCCTGACGATGATGAAAGGTTGGCAAATTAATTATGAGGATAATTTTTTTCTCCCGAGAATGAGGAATGGAGCTTTTAATTAAATCCCATTATAGGATTCGTGCCAGAAAAATAGTTTCCTGATTAAAAAATTAGTCATAGAATGACTCTGCCATCCACGCCGTGAGCACACACACACACACGCACATACACCCACGTATGGATATACTCACATGTATTCTCTCTCTCTCCCTCACATCTTTTTTCTCTACAGATGTAAAACAGTGGAGTTAAATATATATACTTAGTGAGAATGGAGAACTTGTAGCAACCGTGAGAGAGACAGTGTAGAGTGAGAGAGAGAGAGAGAGAGAGAAAGAAAGGAGAAACTCCACAGACATTCTCTCGTTCGAGTCAAGTGGAAAAGAAAAGTGAGTTCAGGAAATGAAAGAAACAAACGATGGTAAATTAGTCACTCACTCACACTTAAGACTTCGTCGCCACTCATTTTCACCCGCTTCACTCTCTCCCTGTCCTTTTTTTCTATAAATTATTAAGGCTTCCTTTCATACAACAATCCCAGGCTTCATTACCTCTCTCTCACTCAAGTCCTCTCCTTTCCCATAACAAAATTACCCAGTCAAGACCTACAATTTCAACAAGAGACACTAGTTTCTCTCTCTCTCTCTTTTTCTCTTTAATTCTAATTAACAACCCATTTTTTTGTTCTCCACTCTCTTCTACTCATTTCCATTCACATTCTCTTTTCAACAATCATCAACTAACTCTCCCTAAAGAAAATTCTTAGGACAAAAGGGCAAAACTAACTGTAACTATAGGCTTGTAGAAATAATCCTATATATTCAAAGTGTACAGGGAAACTTGTGTTAAAATAACACTACTACAACTTTTTTCTCTACCCGTCAATAGCAAGGGCAAAACTCTCAAAGAAAAAAGAAGGTAAGGAAAAGAAAATCCAAAAAGTTGCCAGCTTTAACTGCTCACTGGAGCGTTCAGGATGTAGTGGAGAAATCAAATCCAGATTTGTTTCTTCCAAAGGAAAAAACACTGTACATTCCGTACCATGTTAGCATATATATGTAGGTGCATACCCAGGTTATTTCGTATTTCGCACCCATAACCAAAGCACCCTTATAAAACGTGGTTCAGATTTTGATACGATTACATTTACAATGTAGAAAACCCTACCTCATAGCAGGTTGCCATACAAGGGATTGTGTATTGGTAGTATATATTTCCAACATCTTCTAACAATAAGCTTCTTTTTAGGAGAGTCTTAGGTATGACTAGATAGCCCTCTGAATTGAATATGTGAGAGGAAGGAAGGAACCTTTTTGAGTGAAATAGTTTCGAGACAAGAGAAAAATGGCTAGTGAAATTGATACTTGGTTCGAACAATGTTTAACAATGTGGTTGCCACTGACTCAATTTTCCCAGTAATTTCATCCTTGGAATGTATACCTTTACTATCATACCCAGACGCTTCCAACTCCCAAAATCCTTTGACTTCAAAAAAACTTTTACACTACTGTAAAAGCATAGTAGTAGCTATAGAGTAGTGTGTGAAAGGTACTAGAAATCAGGGAGACTTTTGCATGCGTCATTCCATATGTACAATGTAAATACATACGTAGATAAGATAAAACCGCATACCTCCATATATTTCCACGGAGGCATTTACGAGGAGAGAAGTCCTCAAGGAGGACTTTTCTACATCCTGCCAATCCACAGACAAGAGGATAAAACACACGTAGAAATTTATATAGTTACCCTTAAGTCTCCTCCAGAAAGAAGTCAAGTGTCAAAAAGTCTCATGGGTGCAAGGGAGAAAAGACATTGGGGAATTTAAATGATAGCCAGGAAAACCTCTTGAACAAAAAACCTCACGTTACTTTGCATACCCAAGTGGATTCCCAGTGACAATGACGTGGACGACTTGAATGTGTTCAGGACGAAAATATAAAAGGGAGCCGGTGGGTGCTGCTGGATTGTAGAGCTCCTCGCATATAGCAGAGCCGAGCCTTCCTAAACTGTAACCTTCTTAGTCCAACCTCTCTTTCACAACCTTCATTTTTATGTAGTAATGTAATCCGACAGTGCGAATCCCCAGTCATGTCAATGTCGCCTGTCTTACACCACTCCAATACTATCACTTTACCGAAGGAGCAGGAAGGAAATCAAATCAATGCTGATTTTCACCCTTTTGGCCCACATCCTTGGGTTACATTTTTCAATGTACTCAAATATTTCCATATGCTCCTGGAACGGAATCATTTCCGAACAGATGGTTGCACTATAAT